>CAUYON010015714.1:0-11514 GCA_963573935.1 Arctocebus calabarensis
TACTGGTGAAACTTATTAAAGGTAGAGTATCAATGTCTTTATATAGTGATCAAGAAAATGCCATGAAGGCTATCTGTAACAGTACGATCAAAATATTTCTGAATGTACATGAATCGTGCCCTATGATTGCACCAATGTACATAATTATGATTCAATAAAATTATTAAAAAAAAAAGAAAGAAAAAGGTTCCAAATGGTGAGCATGATGGAAGCAGACAATGCTAGAACATCAGCATCTTGGCGTTATTCCTGGTGAGGTATGTGATGAGTTGAATTGTACCTCCCCAGAAGAGGTTTTGGAGTCCTAACTCGCTGTATCTCAGAAAATGGCACTATTTGTAAATATGGTCTTTTCACATGTAATCAAATTATGGTGAGGTTATTAGAGTGGGTCCTAAACCAATATTATTGGTGTCATTAGAAGATGAAATAAATTTGGGCACAGAGACACAGGAGAATGTCATATGAAGACAGAGGCAAAGATTGAAATGATGTGTCAACCAAGGAATTCCGGGGATTACTGGTCATCACCAGAAGCTGGGAGAGTTGCACATTCTCCCTCAGAGTGCTTCATAAGAAAGTGGTTTTGCCATCACCTTGATTTTGGACTTCTGGCTTCCAGACTTGTGAGAGAATAAATTTTACACTGTGTTCAGCTACTCCATTTGTGGTACTTTGTTATGGCAGCCCTAGGAAACTAAACAATGTGAAAAGAGTTAACTTGCACTCATACAGTCTGAGAAAAGAGATCTACTGTTTGTTTGCAAGCCCATCATTTGTGATCCTTGAAACCAGATTTCTCAGAGTGTATGTGTTTAGTAAGTAGGTCCAGATTGTTGTCAACACTTCTTCTCGACTCTGTCAGCAAGTATCACTCCTCGAATGGACTAGAAGTATGGGCTGCAGTATTTTGTCTTTCTTTGATTGATAGAATGGAGTGGTGCCTGTGGCTCAGCGAGTAGGGCGCCGACCCCATATACCAAGGGTGGCGGGTTCAAACCGAGCCCCGCCCAAACTGCATCAAAAAATAACTGGGCGTTGTGGCGGGCGCCTGTGGTCCCAGCTACTCGGGAGGCTGAGGCAGGAGAATCGCCTAAGCCCAGGAGTTGGAGGTTGCTGTGAGCTGTGATTCCATAACACTCTACTGAGGGCAATAAAGTGAGACTCTGTCTCTACAAAAAAAAAATTAGAATGGAGTCACATTCTGGAACTTCCAAAACTAAGCCCTAAGAGGACAAGCAGCTTCTTTGGAGCTCGTCCCTTATGCCCCACGGGAGACTAAACTACTGAAAGAGCAGAGACCACAGGAAGAGGACCCTGGATGAAGAGTGGGTCTGGGATGTTCTATTCCCATCTGAGCCCTTTGGCTGTTGTAGCTGTTTAAGTAACCTTAGTTGACAATACAGAAAACAGCTGCACCCTGTGCGGATTACTGACCTCTGGAATTGTGACACATAATAAATGTTTTTTGTTCTAATTTAACCAAGTTTGGCTCTGTTTATTATACCAACAATGGAAAAACTGATATAATGTGTATGCCTGTTAGGAGCTGAAGGCAGAAGAAATAGAGAAATGGGTGGCTAGTCATATGACAATGGACTAAGGAAAATGAGTGGAGGGAGAAGAGGGAAGAAGACTACTGAGACCACTGACTGAGCAGTGAAAGTGCAGAAGTCAATCTACTAGGAATCTAGACTTCATTGAGTTTGTGAATCGTCTTTGTTTCTAGGCCAGAACAAGTTAGGGGGTGTGCTTGTAGAAAGCTGATGATTAAGAAGCACTTCTTCATCTCCAGTTTAACTTTGAGTTGTTCAAAAGACTTTCCCAATATAATAGTGTCTGGACTGCAGAAACCTCAAGTGACCCATGCATATATCCTCTTGTTCTGTGCTTCTTAGCATTAGTTGATTTCTCAATTCAACTTTCTCTTATTTTTTAGAATAAATTTTATTTTGACTTTTAAAAGTGACATAGCTATTTGTAGCAATGGAAATTGTCATATTTATTTAGTGCTTTTCTTCCTTACATGCTTTAAGAAGACTCTGGCCTAGCCCATCTGGCTCATAGAAATGCAAACTATAATTGGCATGTTGCTCCGGCTACACAGACCTCGTTTTACCCTAAGGAATGTGCAGACATGAGCAATATGCAACTTTATGTCCTGTGCTTCTTTGCATAATGCTTAAGTGTTCTAAACACCAGAAGTTGCTTCTTTCTATCCTTTTCATATCCTATATCAGCATAGAAGGAAAATCTCATATTTGTGCTTAAAAACTAAAGGGCAATGTTGCCTCCGTGAAGCCTGTGTTGTAATCTCCCATGTATTTTCATTGTGCTTTTTCATGCTTCTCTCCTGTAACTTTTTGAGTATATGTATGTCTCCTCTACAAGAATTGGGGCATCACACTGGCGGCCCTTGTCTTATTTTACTTAGTTCTGAGCTCATACAACTGCCAATAATGAATTAATAAGTGAACATATGATTTTGTTTCAGAATATGTGACATTATGACCTTGTATGAATCATCTACCATCCCAGTAATGGAGTACTTCTCTATCTGTAACTGAGTGCAAGTTATTGCTGCTTGCTATCTTTGCTACTTCTCTGAAGTTTAATCATTTAGCAATCAAAAAAACATTTAGAAGGGCTCGGCACCTGTGGCTCAATTGGCTATGGCACCAGCCACGTACACCTGAGCTGGTGGGTTCGAATCCAGCCCGGGCCCGCCAAACAATGACGGCTGCAACCAAAAAATGGCCGGGCATTGTGATGGACGCCTGTAGTCCCAGTTAATTGGGAGGCAGAGGCAAGAGACTCGCTTGAGCCCAGGAATTGGACGTTGCTGTGAGCTGTGATGCCATGGCATTCTATCCAGGGTGTCAGCTTGAGGATGTCTCAAAAAAAAAAAAACCAAAAAAACAAAACACTTAGAAGATAAGGGATATAAAACAATGGTATATGGTAACAAAATCCCAAGGCATCCTAAAGAGTCCTGCCAATCAGTAAAAAGTCATGGAATGCAGCTTCAAGCACCAGATGTTCTGACAGCTGCAGAATCTTGTCTGCATGTCACACTGGTGGCAGGGATCCTGGGGACCCAGCTATGAGCCCTGCTGATTGATGTTCGTAGTTTCAGCTCTGCTCGCACCTGTTTGGAAGTATCACTGAAAAGTGAATGTATAACACTGCTGCACTTGGCTCTGATATTCAATTTCACATGTGTTCTTTATTTACCTACAACAGTTGGAAACCTTTTATAGTTGTGAATTCTAACATCACAGGAATTCAAGGCTAGGATTGTCTATAACAGGCTGACATTCACCCTGGAATGTAGTAGTCTATTTCTGAGCCTTTCCAGGCATCTATGCATGAATCAACTTGCTACTTAAAGGTTTCTCCATTACACACTTTCAGCTTTGTCATATATACCGAGTCAGTTACCACTTGTCTATATTCTTTGCAGCATTTATAATTAATTAACATTTAAATCGGCTTTCATCTCTTTACTAATTTTCCAATTGGATGTTTTATCCCTTCACATTGTCCACATCTTTATTCCTATACCACAATTTTAGTGGGGTTTAGGGAGGAAGTGAGGTAAATATATTTGTTTACATTAACATGTTTATTTAGTAAAGAATCTTTGTATATCTTTGGTTCATTATTCTCAAACATTTTCTGAATTAGAATCAGAAGCCACAAGAGTGGATCAAAGAGAAATTGGGTTCTGGGAAACTTTACTTTCTCCTAAACTATAGTATACTTGTCCATCTTAGAATAAAACTGTATCAGGTCCCTGAGTGACCAACAGTGAGGACTCTTCATCTACTTCTCATGCATTTTTCATGTGAAATATGACAGATAAAAGCAACAGGATTTCTAGTCTGTTCATATTCTTGTATTGGTACTGCAAATTCCTACTCCATCCCCGCTTGCTAAAAAGATAATAATAATAACAATTCCCAGATAATGTATGTAATCCAGTAGAATAATCAGCTTGGGCATCATATAAAAATAAAATGTCAATGGCTTTGATTTTATTTTTTCCTCCTTATCCTCCTCCACCTTTTTAAATTTTTGTTGCTTCTTCTAACTGGTTTCTGGTTATAACTTAAATAAGATTGTCCAAGGAAGATATTTAAACGTGTTTAAAAACTTGAAAATTTTAAACAGGTAAGATAGTTTTAACTGTAGTGGTCTTAGTGGTAGAAATTAAATTTACTTTTTTGATTTGATTCTTTTCATTCCTTATCCTCATCTGTTTTGGAAATCCAAAACTGATTAGTCAAGACAGGGCAAAGAGAAAGAAACTTTTTCATTGGGCTTATTACTTCTCAGGGTGAACAAAGACAGTGAGTTACAAGCAAAAAGAAAAATGCATTGTGATCCAGCTTTGTTAACATTTTATAAGACCAACTAATGATGACTTTTCCCCTCCTCCTATTAAAAAGGAGCTACAGTATTTCCATTTTGCTCTTAACTCTGAGATATTGTTCTAATGTCTCTTAGGTTATAATATAGTACCAGGAATTCTTGTTATTCCCCAATTCAATTCTTTCCCCCATATTACAGAAAGGGGTGTAGTTAATACTGTGACTTCAAGACCACTCAGGTCATCATGGGCAATCGTTCTTATTGTTTTCCACTATAAAATGTAATAAACTATTCTACCTGGAAATAAATGTACCTAAGACTTGGAATTCTCTGTCAATCTTGCTCTACTTAGGTTACTTGTCATATATGTGTGTATGTGTGTGTGTGCGTGTATAAAGTTTGATTTCAGATTATCTCAATAATGAAAGTCATATATCTTTTTACAATATATAATAGTCCATTAAGCGTGCAATAGCAGTCTATCTAAAAAATGAATCTACTAATTAAAGATATTTTGTTGCTAAAAACTGCTAATGCCCATCTGAATAGAATGATCTTTTTGCTGGTGGTCTTTCCTCAACGTTTATGGCTACTGACTAAACAGGATGGTGGTTACCAAGAGTTGGGGTGATTGTAGAAATTTCTTAAGACAACAATGCCCAAAGAGTCGCTGATGGATTCTGTCTTTCACAAAAGATTTCTCTGTGGCATGCACTGGTGCTGTGTGACTCACAGAAGAACTTCTTTCAAAATTGAAGTGAATCCTCCCAGACAGTGCTACAATTTTATTAACTAAGTTTATATAATAGTCTCAATTTCTTGTGATTTTGCTGATGTTCACAGAATCTTCACCAGGAGTAGTTTGTAGCAGAAGAAAATGCTTTCTTCTTAGCTCATCCACTAAAACCAACTCCTCATCCATTCAAAATTTATCAAAAGGTTGCAACATTTCTGCCACTTATTAAAGTTTCACTTCTTTCATTTTGTTGTTGCTTTTGTCCACTGAAATTTTATTCACAGTAGCCAAAATACAGAAACAACTCGAGTCTACATCAACAGATAAACAGGGAAATAAAATGCAGCATATACATACAATGGAATATTATTTAGCCATTAAAAGAAATGAAGTTTTTGGCCAGGCATGGTAGCTCATGCCTGTAATCCCAGCATTTTTGGTAGGCTGAGGTAGGAAGATAACTGGAGGCCAGGAGTTTGAAAGCAACCTGGGTAACACAGCAAGAGCTTGTCTCTACAAAAAGTTTATTATTTATTTATTTTTTTAATTTCAGATTAATATGAGGTTGCAAATGATTAGGTTACATTGTTTGCATTTCTAAAATAAAGTTCCAGTTATAGCTGAGCCCTTTACCCAAGAGATGTGTCGTATACCCTTACATTGTGCACCTTAGGTAAGAGCTTGCCAATCCCCCTCCCTACTTCAAGTGGGCACCCTGAGAGAATTGTGTTGTTCTCTCCTGTGAGTGTGCACTTTTGTAAATCTGGTTTTCTTGATATTTTCACTACATCTTCAGCTACTTCCTGTCCAATGAAGTCTTGAACCCTTCAAAGTTATCTATGAGGGTTGAAATTAACTTCCAATCTCCTGTTAAGGTGGATATTTTTACTTCCTCTCATGAATCACAAATGTTGTTAATGGCATCTAGAATGGTGAATCCTTTCCATAAGGTTTTCAATTTACTTTGTCCAGATCCACTAAAGGAATCATTATCTATGGAAGTTATAGACTTACAAATGTATTTCTTAAATAATAAGACTTGACAATCAAAATTACTCTTTAATTTATAGACTGCAGAATGGAAGATGCTATAGCAAGCACAAAAACAATATTAATGTCTTTGTACAGCTTCATCACAGTACTTGGGAGATGTAGGTCCACTGTCAATTAGCAGGAATATTTTGAAATGAATCCTTAGTTTTAAGCAGTAGGTCTCCAAGGTGGGCTTAAAATATTCAGTAAATGATGTTCTGAACAGAAGTGCTGTCATCCAGACTTTATTATTCATTTATAGAGCACAGGCAGAGCAGATTTAGTATAATTTTTAAGACCCCTAGGATTTTCTGAATAGTGAATAAGGATTGGCCTCAACCAGTTTCATTAGTGTCTAACAAGAGATTCAGCCCATTCTTTGAAGCTTTGAAGCCAGACACTAACTGCTCTTAGCTGGGAAATGACTAGATGTCATTTTCTTCCAATGTAAGGCTGTTTCCTCTACATTGAACACTGCTGTTTAGTGTAGTCACCTTCATCAATTACCCTAGCTAGATCCAGATGACTTGCTGTAGCATCTGTAACACTTGCTGCGTCACCTAGCACTTTTATATTATAAAGAGGGCCTCTTTCTGTAGTATCACAGACCAACCTCTGCTGGCTTCTCTCAGCTTTCATAGAAATAACTTATTAAATGTAGAGTATCAATGTCTTTATATAGTGATCAAGAAAATGCCATGAAGGCTAACTGTAACAGTACGATCAAAACATTTCTGAATGTATGAATCGTGCCCTATGATTGCACCAATGTACAGAATTATGATTCAATAAAATTATAAAAAAAAAAAGCATGCTACATTTTTGCACTGCCTTCTGCATTTTTGTTGTTGTTGTTGGTCGTCACTGCTACTTTCTAGTTTTCTTTCATTGAAAATCAATTTGGAGGAATTATTCAGAAATTTGGCAAGACATATATATTATTAGTGTTATGATTTATTTAAGCACAAGTTCTTTTTAAGTACTTTAAACTAAGCACTTTTTCTTAGGGCAGTAAAATGGGCTATTTCTTTTCTTTTCTTCCCTTCCCTTCCCTTCCCTTCCCTTCCCTTCCCTTCCCTTCCCTTCCCTTCCCTTCTCTTTTCTTTTTTGCAGCTTTTGGCCAGGGCTGGGTTTGAGCCCACCACCTCCAGCATAGGAGGCAGTGCCCTACTCCTTTGAGCCACAGGTGCCGCCCAGGGCTGTTTCTTTTTGTAGAAAGTTAGTAGAATCCGGTTGCATCCTTGTGAAGTAGAAAGAGATGTAATAATGAAAATGAAAGCGCCTTGAAAACTCTGAGGCTTTATACCAAGCTTCAGTGTGCTTCCCCTCTTTCAAATCCTGAAATAAAATATATCAGAAGTTAAATACATTTCAAAAAAGTTACAAAAATAGGATGTGGCAAGCAAGGAATGTCAGAGCTATTCCAAACCAGCATATCTGACTCCTGGCTCCTGGGCTGTTTTCATACACAGAAGATGAATTACATGACATCTGAGTCCCACCACCTTCAATTCCCACATACATACACAAAAAAGTGAAAAGGGACATCCACTGTTTTATGGATGTTTTTATGGAAAAACAGTGCTGCAGATACTAGACAGTAATAAGAATTTATTGGGTGCTAGCTTCTAGAGGATATTTGAATATTACTTCATGTGTAATTTGGGGATAATATATTTCATTGCCTCTGAACAGTATTTTGATTAATTAAATGTAATTATTCAATTAAATGAACACTTAATAAGCAGTTATTCATGAAAACTGCAGTTCTAAGCAGTGTTGAAGATTCAACTGGGGTGATCGCACAGTGTAGGGGGGGTTATAGTTCTTCTCATTCTAACTTTAGAAGATACATCAGTAGAAAATGAGGTAGTTCCTAAAGGCACGTTCCCCAGAGGTTTTGGCTAAAGCATATGAGAGCTCCCAGCATGTCTCCTGTAACCTGTTAATGCTACAAACCACTGGAATTTTCACTGGTTGGGTTTTCTTTTTCGTGTTTTAAGTTGTCTGCGTCTTTTCACATATGAAACAAGATTGTCTGATGTATTGTTAACCATGCTTTACCTTTTAAAATGGTTTTGATGTGTAATCTCTTAATATTCCATGACAAAATTTGGTAAATTATTTAACTTTTGTTAATTGGTAGGAGCATTGGAAGCCTGGTAATTGAGTTCATGAATTCATCCAAGAAGAAGTGCTACATACCTCGATGCTAAATATAACTGTGTTTACCTTCAAAGCATTCCCCTTGGGAAGCTATGCACCAACACCAGAGCCTACTCCACCCTTCAGAGCAATTTTGGGGCTCTTTTTCTAGAATGACCATCAGAGCTGTCGTCCTGTGACAGTCTGACAATGACGTGGGCCAAGTGCTGAAAGCATCTGCTCTCTGGTTCAGTCCAGAGATCTG
The DNA here is from genome assembly GCA_963573935.1 of Arctocebus calabarensis. Taxonomy (NCBI): domain Eukaryota; kingdom Metazoa; phylum Chordata; class Mammalia; order Primates; family Lorisidae; genus Arctocebus; species Arctocebus calabarensis. Next base: position 8,553 of record CAUYON010015714.1, read on the forward strand.
TAAGCCATTCTCTATTTCACTTTTCTTCACCTGTTTTGTTATTGCATTTTAGTAATCAAAAATTAATTGTAATTTATTTTCCCAATTTTACACAACTGCAATCCCCCTCCTCTTCTTTCACGCTGACATTTAAGTCGAATTCTTCTTTCTTCCTGCCCATGCACAGAAACTGACCTTGCCTGTAAGCTGTTTCCTTCCAGTTGTTTTTTTTTTCTACACACAGCAGCCAATTTGCATTTCTCAACCTGAAATCTGATCAAATGATGGGTCTGCAAAAATGATCACTATTCCCTCATCGAATGGGATTCTGTTGGCCCAGTTTTCTAGAATGGCTGCAGTATGTATGGGGATTTAGCACCTACATAACATACTGGTTTCTTTTCTAAATCTTGCCAGAAAAAATGAATCAGTAATCCCCATGCTACTTGTGCCTTCACATGGATAAATTTACTCCATCCTTCCAGCCTGTTCACCTTGTCCTGGCTGACTCATGCACTGTCCAAGCTATTCTTTAGGAGGCTGTTCAGAAAACATGTTCTATGAAAATGACTTGATCTGTCCACTCCATACCTATATACCATGCTAAACAGAATTAATCAATAACCGAGTTAAATTTTCATTTTTTAAATATGTCTCTTTTTGCATTCATACAACTAGAACAATGGTCCTCAACTAAGGGGGATTTGCCAATGTCTAGAGAAATTTGGGGTGGTCCTAATTGAGATGGGGTTTGGGTAGATATTAGAATCCAATGGTTAGCCAGGGATGCTATTCAATGGATAAATTAATTCTTAAAATGATAGAATTAAAATGCTATCATTTTAAGAATAAATTATTCTGCAATGCATAGCACAATGTTATTTGGTCTCAAATGCCAATATTGCTGAGTTGAGACACCCTGCCCTGAGCATTATTTATTTATATTTATAAGTCACCTTCATACTCTGGAGTTCTTTGGGAAATGATTTTATCATTTCTTCATCTTTGAGCAGCTAATTCATTGTCTTGACTCTGATTGCCAAAGTTTACTGAAATTAATCACTTAAAACCCATGAGGAAATTATGTCGGTGGACGACATGTGCTAAGTCATGCAAACCTAATACAACACTATGATTATCTTAGTTTTTGATAACAAAGTTAGTTTTGGGAGGTGAGAAGACCAAGAGTAGGTGTTGGGAGACCCAGTGTCTGGGAAGAGTCCATGTTCTTGTTTATAATTGAGACCTTCTAGCTGTGTCCTCACATGGTGGAAGGATCAGGGAAGTTCTCTGGGTCTTCTTTTATAAAAACACTGATCTGATTTGTGAGGACCCCAAGCTCATGATTTAATAGCCTTCCAAAGGCTCCACCTCTTAAAGGTATAATTTGGCAATGAAGTTTCAACATATGAATTTTGGGAATACAAATATTCAGAGTATGGTGGTGGCTTTCACAAATAAGACTCCTGAAAATGTGTCCTGTATACAATTGCCTCATAGTCAAGGACAATGCAAATACAGGTCTTTCACAAATTTATTAAAGGCCAACAATACAAATTCTATAACACTTTTCTTGAACTTTTCCTGAATGTAAAATTCCTCCAGGATTCAGGAAGTTACAGTTTTAATAAGAAACAGTTACTTACTCTAAGACATGGGAAATGGCAAAGATTGAATTAAAAAAAATAAACATCAGTCAAAGTTTTATTTTATTAGAATACTTCAATATTGAAACCTAGTCCCAGTGCATTTTCTCTTTCTCTCTGTCTCTCTACACACACACACACAGATATACACATATGCAATTATTTTTAATAAAATATATATTTGACAGGAGAACCGATACAGATAATCAACCTATTGTAGGAAAAATCAAATGCTACATTGTGAATATATTACAGAATATTTTGGGGGATTAATTTACCTAACAATTTCTTTAACTTCTGAATTTCTCTCACCTATGAGAAAGGGAAGAATATAGCATTAAATTAGGCTTCTTTTTCTCCTTCTTAGTGTGAGAACTATAGCACCAACTATTTATTATTATCTTATATTCAAATTTGTGACCTGCTTTGGTTTGAATGTGTCACTCAAAGTTCATGTGTTGGAAACTTAATCTCCAGGACAATATGTTGACAGGTGGGAACTTGGAGAGGTGATTAGATCTTGAGGGCTCTGTCCTCATGAAGGCATTAATGCTGCTATGGGAGGAGATTCCTGATAAAAGGATGATTTTGGGCTCTATCATTTATCCAATAAGGGTGACACAGCTAGGAGGCCCTGAGGAGATATGGTCCTCTTCACCTTAGACTTTCCAGCCTCTAGAAGGGTAAGAAATAAGCCCCCTTTTATTATAAATTACCCATTCTCAGGTATTTTGTTTCAGTGACACAAAATAGACTAAAATAGGATCAAATTACAAAATTTAGTATACTTATTGTGATGAAAGTGCCTTCTTCCTAGCATGACACAAGGTAGGTTCAATGGAGGGCTGCAAACACAATTATTAAAAGGAGCAGAGAAAAATTTCACAATTTTCTCAGTCCCTAATTACTTCAATATTTAAATTTTAGCCTTATGAAAGTCTCAGGTGATGAAATCAAAATTTATATTAAAATGCAAATAGGGTATTAAATAATTGAAGTTATTTAAATAATGTGTGGTCTCCTTTTTCCTACCTTTTTGAATATAGATTGTAAAGGCAAAGATAATTCATCCTAAAAATTATGGGACTATTGAAAATGTTGTTCTCACTCCAATGCTAATCATTTCTTTCTCCATCTCTCTTAAATTTGGACCACTTCATCATTTCCACTTTTTTTTTTTTTTTTTTTGGGGGGGGGCTTTACTTTTTTTTTTTTTAATAATTTTATTGAATCATAATTATGTACATTGGTGCAATCACAGGGCACGATTCATATACATTCAGAAATATTTTGATCATACTGTTACAGATATCCTTCATGGCATTTCCTTGATCACT
>CAUYON010015717.1:0-43458 GCA_963573935.1 Arctocebus calabarensis
CATGTAAGGAGGTGAGTCCTGGCTCGGCGCCTGTGGCTCAGCGGGCTAAGGCGCCAGCCACGTACACCTGAGCTGGCAGGTTCGAATCCAGCCCCCAGGCCCGCCAAACAAAACAACACTGACGGCTGCAACCAAACAATGGCCAGGCGTTGTGGCGGGCGCTGTAGTCCCAGCTACTTGGGAGGTGGAGGCAAGAGACTCAATTGAGCCCAGGAATTGGAGGTTGCTGTGAGCTGTGATGCCACAGCACTCTACCCAGGGCGACAGCTTTAGGCTCTGTCTCAAAAAAAAAAAAAAATATATATATATATATATATATATATATTTAGAATGATTTCAGACATTTAATTTCAGATTAATATATTTAACCTGTTGTTGACTTTAGCGACTTACGATATCCTGGTAATTCATGAAATACTTCTTTTTTTTGAGACAGAGCCTCAAGCTGTTGCCCTGGATAGAGTATCGTGGCATCACAGCTCACAGCAACCTCCAATTCCTGGGCTCAAGTGAAGCTCCTGCCTCCACCTCCCAAGTAGCTGGGACTACAGCGCCCACCACAACGCACCGCCATTTTTTGGTTGCAGCCACCATTGTTGTTTGGGCGGGCTGGGCTGAATTCGAACCCGCCAGCCCAGGTGTACGTGGCTGGTGCCTTAGCCCACTGAACCACAGGCGCTGAGCCAACTTTTCTTTTTTTAATGAAACTGGTATCATCTGTATCCTCACAGAAAATTTCTAATGCAATTTTAGAGAACTAATCTAACTATTCATGCCTATATGAAAGCACAAATAAGCATGAGCTATTGATAGAACAAGTCTAAGATAAGGAAAAGGGCTAGCGGGATTTATGTACACTAGGATGACAGGATTTTAGAGTGTCTCAAATGGTTAACCAGGTAATCTATAGGGGATTCCTTTTTGAAACAAAATGCTCTTCAATTACTAACCAAGTTACTGACTTTTGATTTCAAAAGCTGCTACGTTTCTTTCTTTTTTTTTTTTTTTTGCGAAAGCTGCTACGTTTCTAATGTGTACTGAACAAGTGTAATTTAGTGCCAGATTTTTTTTTTTCAAGCACTGTAACATGCAATGGATGGTTAGGAACAATAAAATGTGTATATTAGGGTTTCTATTTAACCCTTTCAGGACTGAAGTCTATTTCCTTTTATGAATTTTTTTCTTCAGGTCATAATAAATGTTCGCAAGCATTCAGAACTGTGGATGGAGGTTTTCATGTGCACATTCTCAGCTTATTTCTTGCACACTGCAGCACATTCTATATATTTAGTCCTTAAGAGATTTCTTTTACAAACTGTGTGCTGTAAGGTTTATTAGCAATAGAAAACTGAGTAAACTTTGACCTCATAGTGGGCAGTGCTAAAATAGAAAATTGGGTAAACATAATTTTGTAGAAAAAATTGCTCATGTATTTCATCCATGAAAAATCTGTAATATGAACAGTTTCAACAAATAAAAACAAGGTAATTTGAAAATTTCAGATTAGGCTCGGTGCCTGTGGCTCAAGAGGCTAAGGCGCCAGCCATGTACACCTGAGCTGGCGGGTTTGGCGCCTTGGCGCCAGCCTGGGCCCCCCAAACAACAATGGCAGCTGCAACCAAAAAATGGCTGGGCGTTGTGGCGGGTGCCTGTAGTCCCAGCTACTTGGGAGGCGGAGGCAGGAGACTTGCTTGAGCCCAGGAATTGGAGGCTGCTGTGAGCTGTGATGCCATAGCACTCTACCCAGGGTGACAGCTTGAGGCTCTGTCTCAAAAAAAAAGAAAATTTCAGATTAAACATAACAGTTTAACAGAATTATAGAATATAATCAGCCTGAAGTCGGGGCTTTCAGACTGCCTCTTCCAGGCCCAAGAATTTCTTAGGATCTACATACTCTATAATCATTATCTTATTTCATTTTCATTTCACTGAATATATTTTCACGGTAAGTTCTTCACTTACATAACAAGTTAATATAAAGTATTTGAATGAGTATAACTACGGCCACTGCTATTTAACAGGCACTACTGTTGATATATTTTCATTCTTGGTATCTTTTTAGTATTTAATCCATCTCTCTCTCTCTCTCTCTTTTTTTTTTTTTCCTGCAGTTTCTGGCCAGGGCTGGGTTTGAACCTACCACGTCCGGCATATGGGGCCGGCGCCTCACTCTTTTGAGCCACAGGCGCTGCCCTCCATCTCTCTTTTTTAAAAACAAATTTCAGTTAAAATTTGATTGTCAGCAAAAATGTATTAGCTGATTACATGTGCATTTAAGTTGACTTACTATGACATGAGGCTGCCTGGAAAGTATTCAGTCATGTCTTGTGAAGGAGACAGACACGCCAGTCAGATACTTTCTGACAGCACTTATAAATTTATCTGGTAACTTTGGGGGAGGGTATTTTACTTTTTTTTTTAAAGTGGAAAATGCCTTTATAATTCATAATAGGATAAAATAATTTGTGTTTTAAGACAACATCTTAGCCATGTGTTTAAACATTCAACAAAGTGGATATGGGTCCAAACGCAGACCAAAACGTATTTTGTTGATCCTTCCATGTGATATGGGGAAAAAATAAATTATTTTATTATTAATTTGAATGGGTAAAAACATATTAATTTTGAGATGATTCGTAGACAAATTGTTTTGGCAAGAGGAGAAAAGCAATGTTAGGTTATAAAAGTATTTATGACACATATACTACAAATCATTCTATTAATATATTTAACATGTGATCCTCCACTACAATTTTTTGGCGCTAAGTAAACCTTGGGAATGGACTGATAAGCAATGATTTATCTAAAGCTATGCCTGGCATTTTAGACACTCTAAAATCCTGCCATCCTAGTGTACATCAATCCCACAAGCGCCTTCTGCTTATCTTAGACTTGTCCTAGTCACTAGCTCATGTTTATTTCTGCTTTCATCTGTTACTGGTTAATTGTATACCCTTAAATTTCATATGCTGACATCCTAACCTGAAGTATTTGAGAATGAGACTATACTTGGAGATAGAGCTTTCAAAGAGGTAATCAAGGTGAAAGGAAGTCAGGAGTGTGAGCCCTTATCTGATGACTGGTGTCCTCAGACGCGGAGAGGACCCTGGAGGATGACAGCCACTGGCAAGCCGAGAAGGAGCCTCAGAGAAATCAACCCTGCCAACATGGTGGTCTTTGTTCCAGTCCGTGGTACTTCGTATGACAGCCCCACAAACTGCCTTTGCTCATGTTACTCCTTTCATTGAAAATATCCATTAATGAACAGCTAGACAAACTGTATGTTGTTCAACATGAAACGTAAATCAGCCACTTGGTGACACTATCCCTGACACACCAGGCCTCTCTCAACTTCCATCTTCTGCAGTAGCAGAGAATTTAGTCCATGACACAGATGTTAGCATTTCCGAACACACAGAGTAAATATAAGAAGTTCATGAGTTAAAGCAAGTAATTTAGCTTAGAACCATGCCTGTCCTGTAACGGGTCCCAAACATAAAGTAATTGTGTTGCTGCTGTTGCTATTTTCAAATTAGGTTTTGTCTAATCAAGTCATGATACTACTGATTCTTTCTAGGAATGGTGGGCATGTATGTGCTAATAACACCTGTTAACACATAAAACACGGCAGTTCAGACTTACCACACAGATATTTCTGGAGTATGTTTAGCTGCTTTCTGATACCGTACCGAGAAGAATAAAATGATGTCTTAAAATACATGGTCTCTGTCCTCAGGTTGCTTACAAATGACCAAAGAATTTTTCGTTTTATGCTGGAAACGAAATTTTTGAGGACTTATCATTAGTACCATGCTAGAAAGTAAGAAAAAAAGGTAAATGAGACATAGTCTTTGCCTTTAAAAAGCTCACTGCCAAGGAGAGCAAAACCTAATTCTAGACGAAGGTGAAGGAAAGAGTTAAAAAAAAATGTTTAGGGAAGGTGAGTCCTGAAGAAAGATTAGTTGTTTATGCTGTATAGCAAATAAAAAAACCTTAACAGCTTTAAAAAACAAGTATTTATCATGTCCGGTCCAAGAGGGGCCAAACTGGGTAGTAATGGTTCAAGATCTCTTATAAGGTTGTGGTCAAGCTGCCTGCTGGGGCTGGAGTCATCTGAGGATGCCGAGGGATTTGCTTCTAAGCTCACGCATGTGATTGCTGGCAGACTTCAGTTCCTCATTTGCTGTTGGAGTTTTCGTGTCCTTGCTACACAGGCTTCTCCAGAGGCTGCCTGAATGTCCTTATGGTCTGGCAACCAGCTTTCCTCAGAGTGAGTGATCCAAGGAAGCAAGCATGAGGAAGCCCAAACACCTTTATGACCTAGTCTCAGAGTCACGTGTTGCCATTTTCCACTCTATTCTTCTCATTAGAAGAAAGTCACAAATGCAATCCATACTTCACATTTGAAGCTTAAGCTCTAACTCTGAAAGAAGAATACTAAAGAATTTGTGGACATATTTTTAAAACCACCATAGATTACATAGAAATTGTGTTAAGACATTTTGTAGTCATTCAAGACAAAGACAACTGCAAAAGATAAAGCAGAAAACAGCATGAAGTACTGGGATTCAGCCCCAAGTAGCACCTGAGGCTGCACATGGAGGAAGCTGCTATAGCATGAAGGGCTTTATGCAGCATGGGAGAAAGTGTGCAGATGGGGAGGCACCGTTACAGAGATTGTATGCAGTGGAATCTCTTAACAGGTGCACTACTGAGAGCTAAATCTGGGAGTAATTTGGAGGAGTGAAGAGAGGTAAAATTTAATGCAGAAGGACTGTAAAATCTTTTTCAATAGTTTAGATGAAAGATTATGTGGCTATGAGTAAGAGAATGACTGTAAAAATGAGGTAAGGATGGATCTTAGATTTAGAAGGGAAAATATATAGGAATTGGTGAATAACTATTGGGTCCAGAGGAAGGATAAAAGGTTTCAGGTCTAGCAACTGAGTAAGGGGTACTATTCCCCAGTATTACACCATCGTTTCTTTGGTCTTTTAATTAATAGTATTAAAATTATATTTTAGGAAAGTTTCAAAAACCATGAAATAAAAATAATGAAAAAAAACTATACTAATTATTTCTGCAAGGCTGGCTGTGTGCATATCGTCCTATTAGTCTTTGTGAGACAAATATTTACAAAATTCAATTTATATTTTACAAGTTTTTTTGCACTTTAATATATCAAATCAATAAAATCTCCTGTATATCATTTTTAACAGCTGAGTATTATTCATTGTATGGATATTGCTTAATTTATTAAACCAATTTCCTAATAAACAATGCAGTCTAGAACATTCCTATAATCAAATTGTTATGTCCTTTTTCCTTATGGTACATTTCTAGAAAAGGAGTTGCTGGGTTACAGGTACATGCTCAAGGTTTTTTGATACATATCATCAACCTATGCTCTAGAAATGTGCTGCCAATTTATATTCTCAGCAGTGTAAGCAACCCTATTTATCTGAACCCTTGCCAGTATTGTCTAGAAATAATCACTTGCTAAAATAACACCTGAAGCCTAAAGTGTAACAGGTTTTGTTACTCCTAAGTCAAACTATTTATACTTTTATAATACCACTCAAAAACTCAAAAGTTCTTACATGTACTTTAGATGAAGAAACTAAGGTCCAGAAGTTACAAAATAAATCAAACTTCTATTTAGTAGGAATTGCTACTGGATATAGTGCAGTGCTTTTTTTGATTTGGCTCCAACAACTAAGTTTTTCTTTTTTTGGTAATAACCTTGCACATTTCCCAGAAAAAGGTATATATATCTTCATTACCAAGGGCCAGAGCGAGGGACAGCCCATTAAGTTTAATACTATTTTACTTAGCTATTTTATACCTTGGATTTTACAAATTATGTGTTGAAAGAAATCATTCAAGACATTTATTCATTTATTATGGAAAAGAGTCTACTTAATCTTAGGTAAGAATTTTGTACATTGAATGGCTCATTCATTCACTAATTCATTCCTTCAGTAGCACTTATCTAATCTTTGTGTGTGGAGGATAAAGGAGTGAACAAAGCGGATGTAGGTAGTCAAGCTTTCAGGGAATTTTCATTTAATGGGATGAAGGGAAACAGATAATAAACAGTAAATAAGATTATGATAAATTACAAATGTATTAAGAAAATAGAGGATCCTAATACAAAGAAATGATCAATGTTTGAGATAATGGATATGTAAACTACCCTGATCTGATCACTGTGCACTGTATGATCAAAACATCCCTATGTACCCCATGAATACATACAATTAATAAGTTAAAAAAGGATAGTGGCTCACGCCTGTAATCCTAGCCCTCTGGGAGGCCGAGGTGGGCGGAATCCTTGAGCTCAGGAGTTCAAGACCAGCCTGAGCAAAAGGAAAGTACTTCACTAAAAGTAGAAAAATTAGCCAGGCCTTGTGGGGAGGCACCCATAGTCCCAGCTACTCAGGAGGCTAAGGCAGGAGGATTGCTTGAACCCAAGAGTTTGAAGATGTTTTGGGCTACGCTAAAGCCATGACATGCTAACCTGGGGCAACAGAGACCGTCTTAAACTAAATAACATAAAAAAAAAAAAAGAAAAGAAAATAGAGAGTTATGTGACAGAGAAGAAGTGGGAAGACGTGCTGCTTTAGTCAGGGAGGGCCTGTCAGAGACAATATCTAAAGGATGACTATGAGTCAGCCATATTAAAAAAAATTAAAAACGGATTCAAATCCTAGCTAGGTAAAACATAATAAGTAAATCACCTCCCAAGCAGGAAAACAGTAGCAAGTACAAAGGCCCTGAGGCAGAATATCAATTTTAAGTTCAATTGAGAACTAGAGACCCAAAACAGTGGCTTTAATAAGACAGATGCTTACTTTTTCTCCCATCAAAAACTGAAGGTAAGGAAGGAGTGCAGGGCTGGCAGGGTGTGCTGATCCACAAAGTCCTCAAGGATTCTGATTTCCACCACCTTAAGCTTTTGCCATCTCTAGCATGAGAGAACTCACATAGGTCCAAACTGGTGGCTAGAGTTCCGGACCATCACCTCTGCCTCCGCGGGTACAGGACATAGACAGAAGAAAAGCAGGGAAGGACTTAAAAGTTATGCCCATTGTCTTTTAAGGAAACTGCAGAAAGGGTGCCGCATGATGGATGTTTACATCCCATCAGCCTATGACATGGCTACAAGGAGGGCTGAAAAAACCAGTCATTCTGGGTAGCCATGTGTCCGGGTCTATTTACTATGAAAAAAATGGAGAAATTTTTTGAGACAACTAAAGTTTCTGCTATGGACTAGAAAGAATCTGGTAAACAACAGAAACAGAAAGGAGGCAATAAGAAGGGTGAGAAATGATGAAACTGGAGAGATAGGCGGGAACCAGATTATGCAGTGGGAAGGCCATGGTAAAGGACTTGAATGTTATTCTGTCTGCACAGGGAAGTTACTGGAAGGTTTTAAACAAGGCAGCGGCATAAATCAAGGAAGTTTTAAAAAGGATCACTCTGGCTGGTATAGAGAATGGTTTGAATGGGAAAATTTTCATGTATGTAGGGAAAAGTGAAAGCCAATTGTGTGGCTATTATTCTGGTCCAGCAAGGGATTATGGTGGCCCAGACGGGGGTAGCATTGGAAGTGATGAGAAGTAGCTGAATTCAGAATATATCTGTAAGGAAAAATTGATGGTACTGGCTGATTAGCTGGATGTAGTGTGAGGAAGTGAATAGGGAGATCAGGAAAACTAGAAGAGAAACAGGTTAGGGAATAAACAAAGGGATTCGAATGTTGTTTCAAACATGTTAAGAGATACCCTGTCAACAGCAAAATTTTCAACATTGTCCACACCTTTGTAAAAATGGAAGGTCTCCCTCCTGTAAGTTACACATAAATTCATTCTTCCTTTTTTTCTCAATCCAAGTCTATAATTTTTCTATAAAATGTATAGGGAATTTACTTTAATACACATATTTTGAAAACACATATCTAGTATGGACTGTTTTACTAAGTTAAAGTAAAAAAGTCTATCAAAGTGGATAAAAAACAAACAAAGAAAAACTACCAAGTGGGCAAATCTGATCAATGTTAGCAATAAAGATGAACTTTTTGATGCAACAGGTCAATTTAAAAAATGTACCATTTATTGATTGCGTACTACAAGCCATAAATATAAGCCCTTAACAACTGCTAGTTCATCTAATATTTAGACGCTAAGGTAGATACTAAATTTTACATATTTATAATAGGTTTGGCACAACAGGAAATATAAAGCTTGTGCCTGAACCGCCTTAAAGTGAATGTATCCTAAATAGTGTTTAGCAGTAGTGAAAGTATTATCAAATAGTACATTAGTGTATTTTTACCTAACATACCTACTCTACATTTATTCTGAAAATGTTCGTTATCTCTTTCACTAAAATACCTACACTAATAAAACTCTCAAATCAGACCTCTCCCCTTTGGAAGTGATTTTTCCAATTTTAACGGTGTTATTTAAAACATGCTCTTTTGAGTAAATATAAGGAGAATGAGGTTAATCTTTTGGCCTTAACAAAGTCTTTTGTATAATTACAGTACTAGGTTAGAATGGTAAAGAAATACTTGATGTGAGTATGTACATACATGTATATGCCATTTTTATAATTGTCTTAGGGCCCCAAATTATTAATAAACTTTTAAATTATTAACAGCTTGATTAAGGTGCTCAGTAATACATATGTATTACATATTAGAGAGGCATATCCAGTCTTTTAACACACCAATTTATGGCTGTAGGCATTAACATGGTAAAGCAGAAGAGGCAGAAAAGAACTGGCTAGGAAATGGGAGGAGAAGGGAAGGAAGGACATAAAGGTGTCGTTGTTGTTCTTTGGATTTCCCTGCAGTAAAAGTAAAAACATAGTGAAGCAGAATGATAAAGCCAAATATTTTCTACGAGCCACACCAGCAACATTTGGGTTTAAATAAATTTGCTGATAAATCAAAACACATTTTACATTAAAATGTGAGTTACCTTTTATTTCATACTTATTTTTCTTGCTATTTCTTGCTCTTGGCCTTCAATGATAAATTGGATCACAAATGATAAATTGGAGTGCAGTGAATTGGGGGGGAGGAAAATAAACAACCAAGGGAAGTAGAAATTTTATTTAATTCAAATTAATTTTACATTAATAAATACTACCAGATAGAAATGAAAATGTTCATATTATGAAACAATTTTAAAAAATACATGCAGAGAGAGAAGCTCTTTAAGTTCAAGATATCGAGTACAAAACAAATGAAGAGTTTATGGATATACAAAGGAATAAAGAGGGACTAAGGCAAAAGAAACAAGTTTAATTTCACTTTGAATGACTTTAGGTTATTGATTATGAAATGTCCGATTTCTTTTTTTTGCAGTTTTTGGCTGGGCTGGGTCTGAACCCACCACCTCTGGCGTATGGGGCAGGTGCCCTACTCCGTTGCCACAGACGCCGCCCAAATGTCCGATTTTAAATCAAAAGTTTAGTGTTTATCTCCAACAAGAAGCTGTACAATTAATCAAAGTATGTGCCTAAACGATCAACTATCAACACAGGTGTACCCCTGTAATGGTAGCTTGTTTATGCTAGTAGCAAAGAAGCCTGGAGGGTAATGGCAACAAAGTTGCAAAAGGTAAGTTTTCCACACTTTGAGAAGTGAATATTTTACCTTGTGAAAGGTGGTCCAGGGTGGCGCCTGTGGCTCAGGGAGTAGGGCATCCGGTCCCATATACCGAAGGTGGTGGGTTCAAGCCTGGCCCCGGATGAACTGCGGGGGTGGGGGGAATAGCCAGGCGCTGTGGCAGGCGCCTGTAGTCCCAGCTACTGGGGAGGCTGAGGCAGGAGAATCGCCTAAGCCCAGGCGTTGGAGGTTGCTGTGAGCTGTGTGACGCCACGGCACTCTACCCAGGGCGATAAAGTGAGACTCTGTCTCTACAAAAAAAAAAAAAAAAAAAGTGGTCCAAAGCTTGGAAGAAGTGGTAGTCACTTGGTGCAAGATATTACGAATACAGGAGATGACAGAGTTTTCAAGTCCAGCGTCTATGGTTTGGGCAGCATTGCTTGTGCTACACGCATCTAGCTTTGTCTGTAGGAGGCGCAGCCCATCTGCCCATCTCTATTGACTCGGGCTGCTTCAATGCGCATCTTCACCGTTTCATCCAGTTGGCTGCAGTAGATACTCCGTGTAACTGACTGACCAGGTTTCCTGAAGCTGCAGGGGATACTATCAACGCTGGACCGCCAGACATCATTAGCCTTTTTTGATGAATATTGGGTTTGGGACTGTGTTTTGGCATTTCACCTTTATCCAAATGTTGTGTTGAACGCTTGTGACTGTAAAAAATTGAATCTACTTTTCATCACACTAACAACATGGTACAGAAATGGTTCACCTTTATGTCCTGACAGCAAAGAAAGGCAAGCTTCAAGATGATTTCTCTTCTGACACACATTTAATTTCACTCAGAAGCAGCTATCCACCTTCTTTTTACCTTTATGATTTGTTTGTAAATATTCAATACTGTAGGAAAAGTAACATCAAACCTTACTGCTAATTCAAGAGTTTGACATGGATTCACTCCCACTACAGCTTTCAGCTCTAACCATGATCCCCCAACCCCCCGTCAGGTGGCCACAGTGGCTCATTTTCAAGATGAAAATCACCAGAATAGCTCAAACCATCCACATACTGTGTTCATCAGCCACATCCTTCCCACACATTTCCTTGACATTTCCAGCTATCTGTGCCGCATTAGTTCCGCGACAAAACTCAGATTCAATAATCTGACGCTAAGTTTAAAACTCTCCATGGCTTCACAAAAATTGCCATTAAAAAATTTAAAAGATAATTACGACCCAAAGCATGCACTTGAAAGAATGAGTGGGTACCTTTACAATAAAAATAAAACAAGACGTGTTAAAGTGAAATATAAGAAATACCAACTGTCAAACTTACTACCTAAGGAAATCGGACATTTCATACTTAATAACCTAAATGTTGTTCTGGAAAGCAGAGACATCACTCCTTCCACCAAAGCCATCATAATTTCAAAAGGTCTCACAGATGGCCAAGTTGGGTCTCTCAATCTTACATGGTCTACTGCAAAGTGGGAGCTGGAGAAAGTGCTGTAAAGCTAGGTTGGCTAAGTCCAAGTTCACACAACAGTCCTTTAAAAACCATTATTTACTTCCTCTCCGCAGCTTAAAAAAGGGAAGGAGGAGTCAACAGAAAACATCAAGGGTTTCAGTGGAGGAGAACTCACTTCGGAGGTGGAGGTGACGCGCTGTCTGTCGGCAGTTTGCAGCGGTCCGAGCAGCCCGCGGTTTGCAGCCGTCCCCTCGGCCCGCGGTTTGCAGCGGTCCGAGCAGCCCGCGGTTTTAAGCGGTCCGAGCAGCCCGCGGTTTGCAGCGGTCCGAGCAGCCCGCGGTTTGCAGCGGTCCGAGCAGCCCGCGGTTTGCAGCCGTCCGAGCAGCCCGCGGTTTGCAGCCGTCCCCTCGGCCCGCGGTTTGCAGCGGTCCCCTCGGCCCGCGGTTTGCAGCCGTCCCCTCTGGTCCAGGTGGCGGGGAGGCGGGGAGAGGCGGCGACGCGCGGGAGCTGAGTGTCCAACACAAACACAAACGCAAACGCGCGCTGCGTCCCCGGGCAGGGGAGACCGACGCCACCTCACTGTTCCTCGCCCCAGGACCCCATGGTCCCCCGCAGGCCCACGACCCGAGCTCGCCCCGCACGAAGCAACCTGGCCCAGAGGCCCCGTCGGCCGTAACGGCCGCGGAGAAGCCCCGAGCGTCCCTGGGCGGGGGCGAGAGCCACGGGGAGCCGGGGACACGCCGGCGGGGGCGCGGCGCCTCTCCGCCCTGTCGCCCGCGCGGGACAGCGAGCCTGCCCGCCCCAACGCTGCCCGCCGGGCGATCGCCGCTCCCACCTTCCGCCGCCGCCGCCTGGAGCGAAGCCGGAGCGACGGGGGTCACGGCGGGGGTCAGAGGGTAAAGGTCTTGCTCCCAGCAGCCTCCGCGGTGGATACGTCGCCATCTTGGATCCGCGGGACAAGAAAATTCATGCGGTGAGTTTTTGGCAAATTTTCGGAAGTCTGGCAGCGGGGCGCGCGGCGAGGGCGGCGGATTCGGAGTCCCCGCAAGGCGGGGGAAGGCCTCGGGGCCGGCCCGGTGGCGCCCGAGGTCCGCGGGCAGCGTCCCGGCCCGCCGCTTCCCGTTGCTTTTGTCTCGGCTCCCATCGAGAGAGCGGAGCGGGCGGGGAGGGGGTGGCGGCGGCGGGAGGAGGGAGGGGGAGGGTGTGTACGGGGTGGGGGACGGGCCCGGAGCTGCCCCGGGCTCTGCTTCCCCGGCTCCCCCCGCCGCTTCCTGCGGAGAAGCGCCGGGCCCGCGCCGGAGGCTCCGCCGCCCTCCCCGGGCTGCTGCGGCCTCTGGCTCCCCGCGTTCTGCGCTGCACGCACCTGGCCTCCCACTTGTGTGTGTGAGAGGGACGCGGGGACACGGGAGACCGCCGGCGGCCGGAGGAGGAGTGCGGCCGCGGGGTCCGGCCGGCCAGGGGCGCTGCCCCCCGGGAAGTCGCGGCCCTGCCTTCCACTTCCGCCCAGGCCCCCACCTTTCGCTGTCCCGGGTCTGGCTTGAAAGTTCCACCGAAGGCAGGAGTCTGCTTGGAAGAGGCCCGTAGCCCTCTGGTCTCCCCGGAGAAAGCCTCTGCACCCGGGGAACTGTTCAGGCCCTTAGCGAAGGCAGGCTCGCTCCTCCCTTTCCCAGGCTTCACGATTACCGTGTGTTCCAGGCCCCAGGTAGGGTCGTGACCACCCCCCGGTCAGGACCCGGGACGTCAGCTTCCCTCGGGGACTCCAGACGCTGCACCGGGTTTTCTTTCATTTTCATAAAACTCCTGGTGGAAGATCCTACCCCTTTTAAAATCATCTGGGCACACTGTTCCTAATAATTGGGCACACTGATGGTGAAAAGTTAACAAAATCTGTTCACGAGGGAGGCCGTGCTTGAATTTAAGGTTCAAAGTTAAATACATTGGCTGTCAAGCTTGATAGTAGGGATTTTTTTAGAGCTCTGGAATCCTGAGTGTAATTCTTAATTTGACTTTCAATGCAACATAAGTGGAAATAACAAAATACGGGGTGGAGGCGTGGGATAGAAATTTGAAAGTATCTATTACTTAGCAGGTGAATGTTGAGTTTGGGAATGCTTGGTATGTTTGAATACAGTTCTCTTCCAAATGTCAATAAATACATCTCTTTGCAGTTTTGGAAGGTAACTTTATCCCAGATTGAAAGAGTTAAGAATCACCTAGGTCTGAAATGGTTAAATGGCTACATTCAAATGGTTAGTGTTTAAACTTTAATTGAAATGTTTCTTAATAGGCCACATTCATTGATCAGTAAGCTCTGTATATTGGACTTCTGTTTAGTTTGTAGTTTTTGTAATAGTAAATCTGAAGGAAAACAAATACAAAATACACATAAATAAAACATTGTCCACTCCATTCCATCCACTTTCTTGATATTGGAAGATCATCATTTAATTTTAAACAGGCAATTTCTTTTATTTTTTCTGAGGGCTTGAATTGCGGTGATTTCTGTGAATACTTTCTGTTTTATTTAGGAAGTGAGAAAATATTTTACTTTTTTTTGCATCTTAATTAGCACTTCATCAAAGCAAATAATGTAAACATAATTAGTTGGCAGAATCATTTTGTTCTGTATAATGTAGAGATATTTGTAACCTAATCTGATCTCCGGGAGTGAGAATAATTTGCCTGTTTGTTTAACCAAGCAACAAACTACTGCTTTTAAAAACTTTTAGTTTCTATAATACATTAGTTTAAAGTAAATTTGTATGGTGGAAGAATGAGGGCAAAATGCATGTGTGAGTGTTTTATACTGCCTTCCTTGGAGAAGTATCTGATCTTGAAGAAAAAGTAAAAGTCAGAATGATACGCTTTCCTAAAAGAACTAATTACCTTCATTTTTGTTTTATAACTTTTAGTTTTTGATTTTTCAGATATGCTTTACAATTAGTTATAACCTGAAAATTCTTTGTTTAAAAGTAATTAAATACTTCAGTTTATGAGTTTCTGACTCAGTTCTGGTTTTTATTCTTTAGTATAATTAGTATTAAAAGTATTTGTATTTTGAAAGATCATTACAAAATTTTTCATAATCTGTAAGAAGTGAAAATTTTACCTTTTTAGTAACAAGTTTGCGTCATAAGATTTTTACAATACAGAGAAAAGAAATCTATACTTCACACACATATATATGAAATAAGGGGGTGACATTAATTAGTTAAAAAGTACAGTTTTTTTGCTCTTTAAAAGCAATGTAAAATGATAACTTTATTTTTTAATTGTCTTAAAAATTTTATCTGTAGAAAATTCATTATGTTATGGTCACATGTTTAAAAACAGAATCTAAGGATCCCATGTGCTTGCTTGAACAGGTGTTTAGGGACTACTTAAATAGTGATACAGTCTTAGGAAAAGACACTCCAAATATTTAAGCTTTTATTTGTCACCTGGATCTTTAGTGGAGTTTATAACACAAGGAATCAAAAGATCTGAGGTTCTAGGTAGGGCAATTTTAGAGGGTAGAGTTAATGTGAGTTGTATTGTAGTATTTGAATTGAATTGTATATAGTAATAATCAAGGGAGCAGGTACTATGATAGGAGCTATTCTGATTGATGACATACAGGTGACTGATCTTATTAAGGATGATTTCCACATGTGGATTGAATTTTATTGTGACTTTACACTAGTTATTTTGAAAAGAGCTGTATTGGAATACTGTTTATTGCAGAAAGTTTGCCTTTGAAAAGAAATAGAATGAAAAGTAGGGTTTTAAGTTTTTAAAATTATTTTATAATTTTTACCCTGGTTCTGTTATTGAACCCTTTTTCAGTTTAATTGACATATATTTTTGTTCTTTAGTTTTTCTGTGTGACAGCCTTTGATTTCTATTTTAAAGTTCAACTATGCTGATACAGCTTTTTCATTTGATTACCTTGTCTATTAATCTATTAGGTCTGACCTGGACATAGAATTCTTACTGTGTTTTCTGAAATCCAGACTCAAATGTCCTGGTATATCATTTTTTGGGGGGGGGGGGGGTGCTGCATCATGAAGTAATAAAATAGTTTACAGTGTTTATTTTTTGGCAAGAACTCATGGCTTATATAACATGGAAGTACAACAAAGCGAATTATCTAGAAAAAATAGAAATTTTTCCTTTTCTGGACTACTATTTTGTATATACTTAGACTTGTGATCTAAATCCATTGAAATATAGTTAGATATCTAAGGCCAGGTGCACTGGCTCATGGCTGTAATCCTAGCACTCTGGGAGGCCTAGTCGGGTGGGTAGCCTGAGCTCACCAATTCCAGACAGCCCAAGCCAGAGCGAGACCCCATCTCTAAAAATAGCCGCGTTGTGCCAGGCATCTGTAGTCCTAGCTACTTGGGGGGTTGAGGCGAGAGAATTGCTTGAGCCAAGAGTTTGAGGTTGCTGTGAGCTATGATGCCAGGGAACTTTACTGAGGGCAACAAAGTGAGACTCTGTCTCAAAAAGAAAAAAAAAAAACGGAGAGAGAGAGAGGTAGAGTTAGATATCTGGGGCATATTTGCCACTTACCCTGAAAGTTTTCCTTTTCTTCTTGTGTGTTGTATGTGTGGGGGGGAGGGAGGATTTATTGTAACTATCACTTTCTGTTGCTTGATATAGTTCTTATTTGTCAAAACTCTTCTCTGGTGTCACTTTTTTGTGTGTGTGTGTGTGTTGCAATTTTTGGCTGGGGCTGGGTTTGAACCCGCCACCTCCGGCATATGGTGCCCTACTCCCCTGAGCCACCATCACTGCCCTCTGGTGTCACTTTCTTCATGAACATTTCCTGATTCCCCAAATCCTTCTGCTCTATTGGTTTTTATTCTTTAAACTTCTATTACCAAATGTGTCCCGCTGTATTGTAAATTACAAGCCCGAGAGGTAGGGCTCTATCTTGTTTATATTTGCATTTTTGGTGCCTTCTGTAGTGCATAATACTTAGCAGAATGTCAATAAATATGTATTAAACTGTACTGTTACCAGATTGTCATTTGACACTTAATCCCGTGAGAATGCTCTGCTTCCCAGTCCACAGATCAGAAACAAATTGGAAAAGGTGTGAGAAGGGCATCCTGTATTTTCTCATTTTCCTAATCTTTTCTTACAGTTTTGCGTCTTAATTACTTATGGGAAAATAGGTAACTAGTTTCTTAGAGACTTGGATGTGGCATTAGTATGGAATTAAGGGGAAAATGTTAGTGTAATAGAGTGATTAATACCCTGTTCTGCTTCTGACAGAAAATGTAGGTCTATATGTCTTGCTGTATTTTGCATGCTGTGGTCATTAGTTGAAGGAGATATTTTGAATTTGTATTTATAAGATAATATACCAATACTTAACCATGAATTCCTATTAGATTTGTGCTTTTTTTTTTTTTTTTTTTTAAATTCATAGCTGTGTACATTAGTGCATCGTGGGGTACAATGTGCTGGTTTCATATATAATCTGAAGTATTTTCATCAAACTGGTTACCATAGCCTTCATGGCATTTTCTTAGTTATTGTGTGAAGACATTTATATTCTGCATTTAGTTTCACCTGTACCCTTCTAAGATGCACCGTAGGTGTGGTCCCCCTAATTACCCTTCTAGATTTGTGGGTTTTGAAGTTAAATTCTGTGTTTGGGGTTTTTGTTTTGTTTTGTTTTTTTTCTCTTTACCTCTTAGTGTCTGACCCAAAGGTTAAAGTAGTGTAAAAGTAGGAGTTCTCTAGTTTGGATACTGTTGTTTCTATGGAAATTACACGAGGGGATTTAATGTCTTTATTGGAGGTCCCAAATCCCTAACTCTGAAACTGATTTTTTTTTTTTTAAATAAGTGAGGTGGAAAATGTCAGCTCAAATTATTCCTCTTAATTTATGATTGTTATTCCTATTCCTCTTAACCTAATTTTCCAACATTTTGACATAGAAATGTTAATGAGATTGATTACAGGTGTTGCCAAGACCACTCTAGTTGGTATTATGTCATATGTGATATATATACACACAATTTTGCCTTTCTGAAACACTCTTAAATTTGAGACACATTATGGTTAGTAAAGTCCTACCTTTATCTTTAAAGGTTTGGTTGAGAGATTGTGATTCAGTTTATGACCATTTTAGAGATGTAAAAATCAAAATGCAGTAAGTGACTCCCAGAATTGCATTTAATAGACATGCTAATGTTTGACTTATGAATTTAGAAATCCTATGTCTTACTTGCCTATATATTTTCTGGAGACTTTTTTTTTTTTTTGTAGAGACAGAGTCTCACTCTATCGCCCTGGGTAGAGTGCCGTGGCGTCACACAGCTCACAGCAACCTCCAGCTCTTGGGCTTAAGCGATTCTCTTGCCTCAGCCTCCCTAGTAGCTGGGATTACAGGCGCTTGCCACAGCGCCCGGCTATTTTTTTGTTTTGCAGTTCGGCCAAGGCCGGGCTTGAACCCGCCACCTTCGGTATATGGGGCCGGCGCCCTACTCGCTTAGCCACAGGAGCCGCCCCAATTTTGACTTTTAAAAAAGGTTCTTATTTTGAAAACTTAAACATTCCCCAAAAGTTACCTATTTCCTTGAATTTCTCAACTCTCTTGGCTCCATTATTTCTAGTCTTCTTACCCTCACCATCAGATCTCCTTAATAAAAAGATGCTTCAGTTTCTACTAATAGGCCAGGCGAGGTGGCTCACGCCTTTAATCCTAGCTCTCTGGGAGGCCTAGGTAGGTGGATTGCTTGAGATGACAAGTTGAGCCTGAGCAAAAATGGAGACTCCCCCCCCACTAAAAACAGAAAAACTGAGGCAAGAGGATCACTTGAGCTCAAGAGTTGGAGGTTGCTGTGAGCTGTGATGCAACAGCACTCTACCTAGGGTGACAGCTTGAGACTTGGTCTCAAAAACACAAAAACACAAAAACAACCGATTTCTAATAAGTTTCTGAACATTTCCTGTGGGTCAGGAAGGTCCTCACTGTTACATCATTCAATGGGAAATAGCTGGGGGTCAGTAAGACACAAGTCCAGAGGAACAAACTATGAAATCTTGGGCAGGTTCCTTTGTCTGTCTTCACCTTGGTGCTGCTTTTTGTTTGTTTTTTGAGACAAAGTCTCACTCTGTTGCTGGGACTAGAGTTCAGCGGAGTCATCCTAGCTCACTGTAACCTCAGATTCCTTGGCTCAATCCATCTTCCTGTCTCATCCTCCTCAGTAGCTGAGACTATCGGCATGCATCACCACTCTTGACTAATTTTATTTTATTTTATTGAGAGAGTCTTACTCTCAGCCTAGCTCACAGTAACCTCAAACTCCTGGGTTTAAGCAACGCTCATGCCTCATCCTCTCCAGTAGCTAGGTCTACAGGCACCAGTCACAATGCCTGGCTAATTTTTTTGTATTTAGTAGAGACTGTCTCGCTGTTGCTTAAGTCGGTCTTAAACTGAGCTCAAGTAATCCTCTTGCCTCCGCCTCCCAGAATGCTAGGATTATACTTTTGTATTTTCTGTAGAGACGAGGTCTTACTTTGTTATTCAGTCTGGACACCTGTTTTCAAGGAATCCTTCTACTTTGGCATCCCAGAGTGCTAGCATTACAGGC
The DNA here is from genome assembly GCA_963573935.1 of Arctocebus calabarensis. Taxonomy (NCBI): domain Eukaryota; kingdom Metazoa; phylum Chordata; class Mammalia; order Primates; family Lorisidae; genus Arctocebus; species Arctocebus calabarensis. The sequence continues at coordinate 18,679 of CAUYON010015717.1, forward strand.
ATGAGTTTACTGCACCCAGTCTGTCTTGGCTTCTGAACTGGAGAGAATTATATTTGTAGCACAAAATAATGAAATCAGAGCCCTAAATAAAAATCCTTATGACATTTTTAATGTTTATGACCATAAGACACAATTTTTTTGTGATTTCTTTAGGACTTAGGAGGACCACATTTTGTCGATCATCTAATACTAAAAAACTGCCTCGACGTGATCTATTCACAAATGTATCTCAATTTCTGTTCACATAACAAAGATCGTGGTAAAAAGGAAAGAAAACCAAAGGAACTTGAGACAGATGGAAATTCCGAGTTTGGTCCAGGAGGCCTCGCCCACTCTGATTTTTCTATTGGTTAGGCTTAACATCAATCGTACAAGTTGTAAATAAACTGGAGACGGAAGCGTGTTGGTAAGGGGTGGGATCTTCCTGTAGGCATTGCAGGGTGATAACCCGGTTTCTAATAGGCTGAAAACTGCTTCTCCCGCCCTCTCTCCTAATTTGCTAAGGGGCGGGACTCCTGGTGGGGGTCCGTGGAGGAGTGGGTGGTCCAAGGCTCGCCAATCCGAGGGGGGATAGGGGGCGGGTCTCGTACCGGATAGGCTGCTCGCGCTGCCTGTTCGGGGTTAGGTGCTGGGAGGAGGCACGTGAGGAGTAGGCGGCATGAGGCAGCTATGGCGGGAGGAATGAAAGTGGCGGTCTCGCCGGCAGTTGGTCCCGGGTCTTGGGCCTGGGGATCCGGGGGCTGTGGGGCAGTACGGCTGCTGTTGGTCCTCTCCGGCAGCTTGGTCTGCGGCTCAGGTACCGCCCGGCAGCAGCTGCCAAGGGGGCGGGTGCCGAGGCGGTTATTTTTGGAAAAGTAGGGATGGTCCGGACGGCGCAGGCTGTTACTCTGCCGGGATGTGGTCGCTGTACCGTTGGGCGGGGGCGTGGTCCGGAGGCGGAAGCTTGGTTGGCGGGTGGGCTTTGGGACTGAGGGGTGCAGGCTCTGAGGCGGGCTGGGGGCGCTTTGCGGAGTGGGGAGGAACCTAGAGACTTTAGGCTGAGACTGGAAGGGAGGCCTAAACTGAGTGAGAAGTGGTCCCGGGGGCTGCGTCGCGCTGCGGAGACTTCGAGTTTCTGAGTTAAAAGGGAGGAGACTGGAGGACCATTCAGGGTAGGCGGAGCTGCCGTGGGAAAGGGAGCTTCCCATCCCGTTTACTGAACGGCTTGGCCTACACCTGAGCGTGTGCTCTGTTAGCAGGGGTGGCCGAGCCGGTAATTACAGTTCACGGATCTGCAGTGATCTCTAATATCTTCTGCTCTTGGGAGACCTTGGCCTCTAACAGCTCCATACAACGGACCTGGAGGAGTTAAATCCCAGTTTCCAAAAATGACCCGAGTGCCATTTAGTATTGAATAGGTTTTTTTTTTTTTTTTTAAGTTCATTCATTCTTTTAAGTAAACTTGGTAACTGCTGCTGGATAATCAGCTTTGGACTGGAAAGGAGACTCTTCTTTTTCCTCTCCTTCTATCCCCTTGTAAAATTCCAACAGAAAAATAAGTGAGGTTTGCAAGCTTCCACTGGAGGGAGTTGAAACGCTAGAGAATAAAGATAATCGTATCTTGTAAACACACGTTATGCTTTCTTGTCTGTCCTTTGGGTTCCCGCCTGTCTCAGACTGTCACTTGATTATCCTTACCTGCAGCTTTAAGGTGGCTTCAGCATCCATAGGTCTAGTTCCAAAGCACAGGGTTGTTCTGAAAACGGATTTTTTTTTTTTTTAAGGGAGAGAAGAGTAGGTATTTTGGAAGATACTTTTTTTCACAGGGCTTAGAATAACATGGCTATTACTGGAATGAACTAAAAAAATGAAGTATTGGATTGTGGAGATAAAACAAGGAAATTATGCAAAAATGCTCTTAGTAAGCAATCAGCAGTCTCAAAATTTTTTTTTTTTTTTTTCGAGACAGAGTCTCACTTTGTTGCCCTTAGTAGAATGCTGTGGTGTCACAGCTCACAGCAACCTCTAGCTCTTGGGCTTAGGTGATTCTCTTCCCTCAGCCTCCTGAGTAGCTGAGAGTACAAGCGCCCATCACAATGCCCGGCTATTTTCAAAATCTTTTCAGTTTCTTTAATGAGAGGAACAGGGACTTCTTGTTGTGGAGAAGAGTAAACTTGGGCTGATTACGATGTCGTCTTGGGTAGAGGCCATCACGTCATCAGCTCACAGCAACTTCAAACTTTAGGGCTTACGTGATTCTCTTGACTCAGCCTCCCGAGTAGCTGGGACTACAGGCGCCCACCACAACGCCCGGCTATTTTTTGGTTGTAGTTGTCACTGTTGTTTGGCAGCTCAGGTGTGTGTGGCTGGTGCCCTAGCCACTGAGCTACAGGCTCAGAGCCTGGGCTGATGTTTTTTATTATAGCTTGATTATGTGGGTGGCAGCTACAAAGAATAATCATGATAGAGAAGAACTGACTAAAAGTTACAAGTACCTAAAGGTAGAAAAGTAGAGTTCCTTCTTACTGGAAGTGTTCTGAAAACTTTTATTATAAAAATAGCACCAATTGGTCAGGCAAGGTGGCTCACGCTTGTAATCCTAGCATCCTGGGAGGCCGAGGCAGGTGGATTGCTTGAGCTCACGAGTTTGAGACCAGCCTCAGCTAGAGAGAGAGAGAGAGAGAGAGACACCTCTCTAAGAATAGCCGGTGTTGGCTCGGCGCCACACCTGAGCAGGCGGGTTCGAATCCAACCCCAGGGCCCGCCAAACAACAACATGACGACTGCAACCAAAAAATGGCCGGGCGTTGTGGCGGGCGCCTGTAGTCCCAGCTACTTGGGAGGCGGAGGCAAGAGACTCGCTTGAGCCCAGGAATTGGAGGTTGCTGTGAGCTGGGATGCAACAGCACTCTACCCAGGGTAACAGCTTGCGGCTCTGTCTCAAAAAAAAAAAAAAAAAAGAATAGCCGGTGTTATGGCGGGCGCCTGTAGTCCTACTCGGGAGGCTAAGGTAAGGGGATCACTTGAGCCCAAGAGTTTGAGGTTGCTGTGAGCTATGATACCACGGCCCTCTACTCAGGGTGACAAAGTGAGACTCTGTCTCAAAAAAAAAAAAAAAAACACATGTTAAGAATAAAGAAGTAGACAAATCTCATTTACATTCTGAGATAGTGTATTTTAGCACTCTTCTATTTCTTTTCTACAATTTTTTAATTAGAATTTTTTTTGATTTGATAATACATTCATGTACCGTCAATAATCTGGTTCTCTTTTCTGGAGGTTGCCAATTGTTACCAGAGATAATTTTCTCATTTGATTTTGTAGTATAATTTCTTTAATTATTTAAAATTCTTCATAGGTGTTATTTTTCTTCTATTACTTTCTATGTGTGGACAGACTATTTGATTTTTCAGGATTAAACATTTGATTGGATATTTATGATACTTTTTTTATTTGTGATATTTCTACTGTTGGTTGAATATTTGTGGTTTTTCTACTTTTTCATTGTACATTTGTGAACATCTTTGTGCATAGATTTTTTTTTTTTTCTTGCATTTTGGATTATTTTTTAAGGGTAAATTCTTTTTTTTTTTCTTTTTTTGAGACAGAGCCTCAAGCTATCACCCTGGATAGAGTGCTGTGGCATCACAGCTAACAGCAACCTCCAATTCCTGGGCTCAAGCGAGTCTCTTGCCTCCGCCTCCCAGGTAGCTGGGACTACAGGCGCCCGCCACAACACCCAGCCCTTTTTTTTTTGGTTGCAGCCCGTAGTTGTTTGGCGGCCCGGGCTGGATTCGAACCCGCCAGCTTAGGTGTATGTGGCTGGGGCCTTAGCCCGTTGAGCCATAGGCACTGAGCCAGGGTAAATTCTTAAATGTACATTTATGTTGAAAACTAAAATATTTTTGTGATCCTGAAACATCTTGGTTTCTTGGAAAAGCATGCCAGTTTTCACCACTATCAGAGGTGTTTGGTTGCAGCCTATCCCTTGCCAATATTGGGTACTCTAGACTTTAATGTTTGTGTTAGTTTGAAAGACTGAACGTGGTATCTTGTTTTACTTTGTATAGCTTGCATTATAAGAATGAGCATTATTCTTTCCTTTTTTTTTTTTTTTGGTAGAGACAGTCTCACTTGATTGCCCTTGGTAGAGTGCCTTGGCATCACACAGCTCACAGCAACCTCCAACTCCTGGTCTAATCAAATTTATGAGTTTTTTGATATATTAAGGACATACATTTTTAATAATCTGTATTTATTGCAGAGTTTTCTTTGTCCTTTTTATCTTTTTAAATAGATTTATATTTTATTTTTGTAGCACTTTATTTTCATTCTTTAGATTTATTTCCATTGTTTTTACATTTAAATAGTTGTCCAAAATTGAATTGCTATTTTGTTTTTAATGGTAAAATCTAATTTTTAAAAATTTTACTTTTTAGAGGCTGAGTGAGGCAGCTCACACCTATAATCCTAGTACTCTGGGAGGCAGAGGCAGGAGGATCCCTTGAGCTCACATGTTTGAGACCATTCTAAGCTAGAGTGAGACCTTGTCTCTACTGCAAATAGAAAAATTAGCTGGGTGTGGTGGTGCATGCTTGTTCCTGCTACTGAGAAGGCTGAGGCAGGAGGATCGAGTGAGCACAGAAGTTTGAGGTTGCTGTGAGCTAGGCTAAGGCCATGGCACTCTAGCTTGGGTGACAAGGAAGTCTCTCTCAAAAAAAAATTTTATTTTTACTTTTTAATTTGTAATCATGTTGGCATTTGCTGTGGGGTAAGGATACATTTGGATATCTGGAAATGTGGATACATTTAATTTTACAAATACCTCATCAGTTGTCCCACAATCTCCATTGAATAATTCTTTGTTAATCTCACTAATTTAAAATGGTAGTTTTTTTTTTTTTTTTTTTTTTTTTTTGTAGAGACAGAGTCTCACTTTATCGCCCTGGGTAGAGTGCCGTGGCGCGTCACACTGCTCACAGCAACCTCCAGCTCTTGGGCTTAAGCGATTCTCTTGCCTCAGCCTCCTGAGTAGCTGGGACTACAGGCACCTGCCACAGCGCCCGGCTATTTTTTTGTTTTGCAGTTCGGCCGAGGCCGGGCTTGAACCCGCCACCTTCGGTATATGGGGCCGGCGCCCTACTCGCTGAGCCACAGGAGCTGCCCTTAAAATGGTAGTTTTTAAGGAGGCTCCTAAGTATGATCTGGATTACCTTTTGACAGAAATAAATAGACACTATTTGAGAATTAGAAGAGGTGGTTTTTTATTACTTTTTTTTTTTTTTTTTTAGTGAGCCTGAGTTTGGCTCTGTCGCCCAGGTTAGAGTACAGTGATGTGTTTATAGCTCACTGTAACCTCGAAATCCTGGGTTTCAGCGAGTAGCTGGACTAGAGGTGGGCAACATTGGGCCCAGCTAATTTTTTTTCTATTTCTAGAGCTGAGTGTCTTGGCATATTTCCCAGACTAGTCTGAGTTCTTGGGCTCTGTGGATCCTCCCACCTTGGCCTCCCCAAGTGCTAGGATTACAGGTGTGAGCCACTGTGCCTGGCCTGTTTTTCATGACTTTTCAAGGTTCCTTCCATCCTCACATACAGTGAATCATTTTCTTTTCTTCTAATTGTAGATGTTAAATGATGAGTGTTATTAATTGAAAAGTAAGTGAAAATTAAGTTCATAATCATTGTAAGTAAATATATAGTCATTAACCTTTGAATAGCTGCTGTATAAGTAAGTACAATAAGCAAGTTGTGCTTTAGTAGATTCCAAGAAGTTCAGAAGGCATTTTTCTGAATATTTAATTTATTGTGCTTTTTACCATGATGGCTAACTCCTTTTGGGCAGGGACAAGATGATACATGTCATTTTGTTATGGAAAGCACAAGATACTAACATGACCTTAAGGTCATTTTGTTTAGTTCTGTGTTTTTAAAAATTTGAGCTGCAGCTGAATGGTTTCCACAGATTATTCTCCTTACCTGAATTGGTGTGTTTTCTGCCTCAATGCTTTGCCCTCAGTGCATTGCCAAAGATGTGGCTGGGCAAGGTGATGATTTCAGTAGGTGGTACCATTAAAGAGATTTATTTATTTACTTAAAATTCTTTTCCTTGCGTGTTGTGGAACTTAAGAAAGAACTAGGCAAGGTGTGGTGGCTCACACCTGTAATTCTAGCATTCTGAGAGGCAGAGGCAGTTCAGCTCAGGATTTTGAGACTAGCCAGAGAAAGAGCAAGACCTTATCTCTACTAAAAAAAAAAAAAAAGAAAAACTAGCCGGAGGTTATGGCAGTCACCTATAGCCCCAGCCACTGAGGAGGCTGAGGCAAGAGGATGGCATGAGCCCAAGAATTTGAGGTTCCTGTGAGCTATGCCACAGCACTATATCCAGGAGGACAGAGTTGGACTCTATTTAAAAAAAAAAAAAGCCAGATGCTGTGGCTCACGTTATCTTAGCACTCAAGGAAGCCGAGGTGGGTGGGTTGCTTGAGCTTAGGAATTAGAGACCAGCCTCAGCAAGAGTGAGACCCTTTTTTTACTAAAAAAAAAAAAAAAAAGAGAGGAAAAAAAAATTGAAAAATTAGCTGGGTGTTGTGGTAGGCAGCTGTAGTTTTAGTTGCTGGGGAGAATGAGGCAAGAGGATTTCTTGATCCCAGGAATTTTAAGGTTGCTGTGAGTTCTGATGATGCCACAGCACTTTTGAGATTCTTATCTCAAAAAAAAAAAACCAAAACAAAACCAAAAACTAAGAAAAAAAAAAAAAGAAATGAAAACACTTAGTATAGGCTTGGCGCCTGTGGCTCAACCGGCTAAGGCGCCAGCCACGTACACCTGAGCTGGCGGGTTCGTATCTAGCCTGCGCCACCAAACAACAATGACGGCAGCAACCAAAAATGGCCGGCGTTGTGGCCGGTGCCTGTAGTCCCAGCTACTTGGGAGGCGGAGGCAGGAGACTCGCTTGAGGCCAGGAATTGGAGGTTGCTGTGAGCTGTGATGCCACAGCACTCTATCCAGGGTCACAGCTTGAGGCGCTGTCTCAAAAAAAAAAAAAAAGAAAGAAAACACTTAGTATAATGAAAAATTAATAAAAAAGGAAAGAACTGGATATGTTAATCCTATTTTTTCTTTTTTTGAAACAGGGTCTTGCTCTTTTGCCCAGGCTGGAGTGGAAGTGCTATGGCATGATCATAGCTCACTGCAGCCTGAAACTCTTAGGCTCAAGAGATCCTCTTTCCTGCCTCAGCCTCCTGAGTAGCTGGGATTACAGGCACATGCCATCACACCAGCTCATTTCTTCTTCTAAAACAATTTTATTTCTCGGCTCAGCGCCTGTGGCTCATCTGGTTAAGGCGCCAACCACGTACACCTGAGCTGGCGGGTTCGAATCCAGCCCGGGCCCCCTGAACAACAATGACGGCTGCAACCAAAAAATGGCCGGGCATTGTGGTGGTGCCTGTAGTCCCAGCTACTTGGGAGGCGGAGGCAAGAGACTCACTTGAGTCCAGGAATTGGAGGTTGCTATGAACTGTGATGCCACAGCACTCTGTCCAGGGTGACAGCTTGAGGCTCTGTCTCAAAAAAACAAAACAAAACAATTTTATTTCTTTTTATATTTGGCATTTAAACAATTTAAACTTAGTTTAAAAACAGTGATGGTTTTTCTTGGCATAAAGTTTTTTTTTTGAGACAGATTCTCACTTTGTTGCCCCTGGTAGCGTACCATAGCATCATAGCTCACAGCAACCTTAAACACTTGGGCTCAAGAGATTCTCTTGCCTCAGCCCCCCTGGTAGCTGGGACTACAGGTGCCAGCCATAACACCCTGGCTATTTTTTTTTTTTTTTTTTTTTTTATTAGAGACAGAATCTCCCTCTTGCTGAGGCTGGTCTTGAACTCTTGAGTCAGGCAATCCACCCATCTTGGCCTCCCAGAGATGGGTCTCACTCTTTCTTAGGCTAGTATGGAACTCCTGAGCTCAAGTGATCCCTCCACAGCCTCTCAGAGTGCTGGGATTATAGACATGAGCTACCCTGCACAGCCCATTGTCCTCTTTTTGATTATAGCCATCCTAGTGGGTGTGACGTGGTGCTACATATTTCACTGTGGTTTTCGTTTTATGGTTTCCTAATGACTAATGATATTGAGCCTCTTTTCCTGTGCTTTTAGGCCATTTGTGTATGTTTGGAGAAATGTCTGTTCAAATTCTTTACCCATTAAAAAAATTGGTTGTTTACCATTTTTTTTTTTTTTTTTGGGACAGGGTGGCGCCTTAGCCCACTGAGCCACAGGCGCCGAGCCGGTTTATTGTTGAGTTAGTTCTTTATGTATCCTAGATACTGGACCATTATCAGATGTATGATTTGAAAAGATTTTCTCTCATTTTATGGGGTATCTACACTTTCTTTCTTTTTTTTCTTTGATACCCAGGGAGTACAGCGGCATCATTATAGCTTGCTGTACCCTCAAACTCCTGGCCTCAGGCAATCCTCCTGCCTCAGTGTCCCATGTAGCTGGGACTACAAGTGTGAGCCACCATGCCTTGGCTAATTTTTCTATTTTTGAAAGGTTTTGCTGTGTGCTCTGGCTGGCCTTAAACTATCTTAGTGCCTTGGGTTCCCAAAGTGCTCTGATTACAAGCATGAGCCACCATGCTCAACCTTCTTTTTTCTTTTTTTTGAGACAGTCTCACTATGTCACCCTTAGTAGAGTGCCGTGGTGTTACAGCACACAACAATCTCAAACTCTTGGGCTTAAGCGATTCTCTTGCCTCGGCCTCCCAAGATAGTTGAGACTATAGGCGCCCGCCATGATTCCCAGCTATTTTTTGGTTGTAGTTGTCATTGTTGTTTGGAAGGCTCTGGCTTGATTCAAACCCGCCAGCTCCGGTGTATGTGGCTGGCTCCCTAGCCGCTTGAGCTACAGGCACTGAGCCTTTTTTTTTTTTTTTTTTTTTGAGATGGAGTCTCACTTTGTCACACTTGGTAGAGTGCCATGGTGTCACAGCTCACAGCAACCTCCAACGCCTAGGCTTAGGCAGTTCTCTTACCTCAGCCTCTGGAGTAACTGGGACTACAGGTGCTGCCACAACGCCTGGCTATTTTTAGAGAGAGGTCACACTGGCTCAGGCTGGTCTTGAACCTGTGAGCTCAGACAGATCTCAGGCCCCCAGAGTGCTGGGATTACAGGCGTGAGCCACTGCCCAGCCAGGTTTAGGACTGAATTTAACCTCACAGTTATTCTTAGTGCACCCGAAAGCCATTTTGGATTGGTGGGCACCAGTGTCTAACTTTGGCTTTCTAAATGTTGGTTAAAGGTTTTTTTTTTTTTTTTTAGTTTATTTAAATCTACTCACTTTTATACCGAGAACCAAAGTGATAACTAAATTTCTGCTCAGAGAAGTATTTGATGCGTTGGAAACCACAATATAGTGATAACCCAAAATAAGTGACTGAGGCAAAGATCTTAATCAGTGGAGGTTTATTAAGCCAGAGTCTGAGAATGCAACAAGGAAAAGCTTGAACCACAGAAGCATCTGTGACCTGTGCTTTCTGAAGAAGGATTTGGAATCTCAGTATTTAAGAGGACAGTGCAAACAAAAGGAAGAAGAGGGTGGGCAGAGAGGCAAATGGTTGCATTCTCATGAAACTTTAAATAATTTAGTGCCCAGGAAATCTACATTTTATATAATAAGGTGATGTTTGAAGAGAAAAAGAGAGTAAAGGAGGAATCAATTATGTAGATGTCCCTGGGTAGGTGGAAGAATAATTGATCTTGTCTGTTCTGCACCTGGGAAGATAAACTTTTTTTTTTTTTGAAACAGAGTCTCACTTTGTTGCCCTTGGTAGAGTGCCATCGTGTTATAGATCACAGCAACCTCAAACTCCCTGGGCTCAAGTGATTCTCTTGCCTCAGCCTCCCAAGTAGCTGAGACTACAGCCGTCCACCACAACGCCCAGCTAATTTTAGAGAGGAGGGGTCTCACTCTTGCTCAGGCAGTCCACCTGCCTTGGCCTCCCAGAGTGCTAGGATTACAGCCATGAGCCACCCTGCCCGGCCTAAAGGAAGATAAACTTATAATCAACATTATTAGGGTGGAATTAAATAGATTTAGCATTAGGAGTTAGGAGCTAGACTTAGCCTGCTGACCTAAAGTTACATGTCCTTATTTATGGGATTCCCAGCAAAGAATTTCCTTGTGAATGATGTGAGGGGATAGTCCTTGTAGGTGCCGGAGGCCTCTTCCCTTTCCTGGGGATCTGGCTGATGCATAATATTAGTAACGACTATTTGTTACTTTTTTAGTTCCTCTTGAGCTGATATAAAGGAAATACCTGAGGCTGGGTAATTTATAAAGAAAAGAGATTATTTGGCTCACAGTTTTGCAGAGTGTACAAGAAGGTCATCACCAGCTTCTGCTTCTGGTGAGAACTTCAGGAAGCTTCCACTCCTGCCAGACGGCAAAGGGTAGGCTTGGCACTTGTAGCACAGTGGTTACAGCGCCAGCCACATACACTGGAGCTGGGGGGGTTCAAATCCAGCCCAGACCTGCCAAACAACAATGACAACTACAACCAAAAAATAGCCAGGCATTGTGGTGGGCTCCTGTAGTCCCAGCTACTTGGGAGGCTGAGGCAAGAGAATTGTTTAAGCCCAAGAGTTTGAGGTTGCTGTGAGCTATGATGTCACAGCACTCTATCCAGGGCGACAGCTTGAGACTGTCTCAAAAAACAAACAAAATAAAAAACCTCAAACAAGAATGCTGGAAGAAGGCATCTTTGCCATCTTTTAGTCTCCCAGAGTACTACATAGAAAAGATACCATATTGCCAATTCTGCCCATACTACTGAGGAAAGGGATGGAGAAAATGAACAGATGGGTTACTTTAGCTTACTTTAACTACTCCTTTACAAGTGAGGCAGGATAACTATTGGTTAAGACCATAGTCAGACCTGGGTGTGAATCTCAGCCTATTTACTGGCTGTATGATTTGAGGCATATTACTTGATGTTCATAATACCAGCTTCTCATTTATAAAACAGAGATTATGCAAGTGCTTCCATCTTAGTGTTGGGTTAATGAAACAGCATCCGAGTATTGTCTTAATAAACACTTTATAGTAGCTTTTATTATTACTTATTCTGAGGGAATGATTATATGTAATATTGAAATAATTAAATTTGACAGGATTTCTTCCTTCATCTCAGTATTTTTCTTTTTTTTTTGTAGAGACAGAATCTCACTTTATCACCTTTGGTAGAGTACCGTGGCGTCACACTGCTCACAGCAACCTCCAGCTCTTGGGCTCAAGCGATTCTCTTGCCTCAGCCTCCCGAGTAGCTGGGATTACAGGCGCTTGCCACAGCGCCCGGCTATTTTTTTGTTTTGCAGTTCGGCCGAGGCCGGGCTTGAACCCGCCACCTTCGGTATATGGGGCCGGCGCCCTACTCGCTGAGCCACAGGAGCCGCCCTCAGTATTTTTCTTGTTTCTCTATCTAGCTGACATTTTAAGCCCAAATTTAAGAAAGTGATCAGTTTAATTTTTGCTATGTTATGCATCATTCTTCTTTACTTTCTTTTTATAAAGCTGGAATTGATGTAAATGTGGCCGTGCTTCGGGAATCCCAGATTTATTCCATGAATACTAGCCGACAGTTCTGTTACACAAATGTGCTTATCCCCCAATGGCATGATGTGTGGACACGGATACAGGTAATAACTTGAGTGGCTCTGGCAGGTGCACCTCCTGTGAATATCTGTCTGATTAGTGAATACTTTGGTACTTTTTTCCCTTTCACACAAAAATTTATTTTAAAACTATTGTTAATAGGTTGGGCACTGTGGCTTATGCCTGTCATCTTAGCACTTTGGGAGGCTCAGACAGGTAGATCAGCTGAACTGAGAAGTTCAAGACCAATGTCAGCAAGAGTGAGACCCTGTCTCTAGTAAAAAATAGAAAAATTAGCCAGGTGTTGTGGTGGTTGTTTGTAATCCTAGCTATTTGGGAGGCTAATGCAGGAGGATCACTTGAACCCAGGAGTCTGAGGTTGCTGTGAGCTAGGCTGATGGCATGGCACTGTAGACTGGGAAACAGAGAGAGACTCTGTCTCTAAAACAAAAAAGATGTTGTTAACAGTCGTTTCAGGGTTAAGATTATCCTGAATTGGCCAGAGGTAGTGGCTCATGACTGTAATCCTAGCAATCTGGAGCAAAGCTCACTTGCCTGAGCTCACGAGTTCAAAACCAGCTTGAGCAAGAGTAAGACCTCATTTCTACTAAAAAAAAGTAAAACTGAGGCAAGAGGATTTTTTGAGCCCAAGAGTTTCAGGTTGTCATGAGCTATGATGCCATGACACTCTACCAAGGATGACAAAGTGAGACTGTCTCAAAAAAAACACAAAAAAATTATCTGGAATTACATTTGCATCAATAAGCATTTTTGCCTCTTTTGTTTCTTTCTCTTTACTCCCTTCTGACCCTGAGGTAAACTTCCTTCTTCTTTTTCTTTTCTTTTCTTTTTTTTTTTTTGAGACAGAGCCTCAAAAAAAGGCTGGATCACTGGATAGAGTGCTGTGGCATCACAGCTCACGGCAACCTCCAATTCCTGGACTCAAGTGAGTCTCCTGCCTCTGCCGCCCAAATAGCTAGGATTACAAACACCTGGCTAAGTAGCTGGGACTACAGGTGCCCGCCACAATGCCTGGCCATTTTTTGGTTACAGCCGTCATTGTTGTTTGGTGGGCCCGGGTGGATTCCAACCCGCCAGCTCAGGTGTATGTGGCTAGTGCCTTAGCCCGCTGAGCCACAGGTGCGCCAGCCCCTTCTTCCTTTTCCCAAAGAAATGCTTCTTTCTCTTCCCGTCCTTCCTTTTCCAATATGCACATGTGCACACACATCTTTTTAAGGCGTATGCCTTCTTTGGGCTGGAAACTTGTGTGCTTGTCAGGATGTAAACTCTTTTTGCCTTGCTGTTCTTATTCTATTTTGATACTTCATGGGATGTTTCATAACTCCCCTCAGCTGAAGTTTCCCCTTGATACAGTGACTTTGATCTCAGTTTTTTTCATAACGCTGTTAAGTCACCTTGCAACCAAGAATGGCTATAATAGTGACTGAACAAAATGCATCTTTTTGGAAATGTTGCTGCTGCTATAAGCATAGTTACTGATAAGGGCATTTGTCGTTCACATTAGAAACATAAGGGTGGGGTTGTTTTTTTTTTAATTTTCTTTTTTTATTGTCTGATAGAAAAATAGAAAAATCATACTCCATCTGGGGCACATTTTACCAACATTTACCCATAATAAGTGACTTGTGACAATGGGTTGAACATCTTAGCCTGTCATTATGGGAAACATTTTCAGTTTTCTGGGGCTGTTTGTGCCTAGCAATTTTCTTAATGTTCTAGAGACTCTTGCTTTTGTATAAGCTCTCATAAATAGCCGTATGGATAACTCTTTCAGCTTGGAAGTCTTTTTTCCCCTTATGTTCTGACCTAATAGTAGACTCAGTTCATGTTAAAAAGAAGACTCCTAACAGCTATCTCTCTAAACCATGTGCAGTGTTATTTGCCCAATTATGTTGGAGCAGTTGCATGTTTGTATTTCTGATAGGCCTTATGGAAAACTGGCACCATTGCTAAATTAGCTGTTTAAAGGTTTCTTAAAAAAGTGTATTTGTGAAAAATTTAAGTTCTTATTTTCTTCTTTTTCATCTTGGTTTTACTTGTATTACAGATCCGGGTAAATAGTTCCAGATTGGTTCGAGTGACCCAGGTGGAGAATGAGGAGAAACTGAAGGAGCTAGAGCAGTTTAGTATCTGGAACATTTTTTCCTCCTTTTTAAAAGAGAAATTGAATGACACCTATATTAACGTGGGTCTATACAGCACAAAAACCTGCCTCAAAGTTGAGATTATAGAGAAGGACACCAAGTACAGTGTCGTTGTGATCCGGAGTAAGTCTCATCTCTGTTTTTCTGATGGATGCTGTAGTGAGGAGGGACTGATTTTGGAGGGTGTAATTAGTGAGACAGAGAAGTCAGCCCAAGACAGTTCCATCTGGGTCTGATCATAACCTTGTGTGCACTGCTATGTCACACATTGCATGGAGACTACCCCACATGAGACTTCTTGGGCTCAAAATTGAGATTTCACCTGAGAAAATTCTGAGTTCCTCCTTCCTTTGAACTACGAAGTCTTGTATTCCTAACACAGAGGATTGCAAATGGCCCTGAGCTGATATGCCAAGCATTCTTAGAGTGAGTTTCTGCTTTCTGGACACTTCTAGACAAAGGCAGCTGTCCCAATGTGTAGGGTCTGCATTTGAAGGCATGCAATCAAATATTAATGCTTGACAAGTAAAAAGAATATTTGTGGAACTTAATTAAAGATGAAGACTATTGTAGTTTAAGTCTCATTCAATAGAACTAGGACAAGTTTTCCTTTCTCTGAAGGTGTGTGAGAAAGTTTTAGAGGAAGTGGATCCTGCTGAATACTCTCTGACTTAGTTGCTACCCAGGGTCCTGGGATGTTGTGAGTAGTAGAAACGTTTTTAGGTTTTGCTGCCAAATAGGTTAGGCTCTTCCAATTGTCCTGGGGTTCCACAGTTCTTTGGTTGTGTAGGACTGACCTGTCTCTTGGTGTTCTTTACACATTTTCTGATCCCTCCTGCACCTGTTCTGTCCGTGGGCCTCTCCTGGACTCAGAGCTCATGAATATGAACGCTGTGGGAGTATCTGGCATGCCACTTGGGGCCTCTGCTTGGGCTCCCTAGGCCTGGGTGGGATGTGTTTGTGTGTGGGCTTTTCCAGCACAGTGCTGTGTAGCGAAGGAAAGTAGGTGGTATTGTTGGGCAAGAAAAGCAACCCGTTAGCAAACACAAGGCCCTGACCCAAAATCCTAGGCAAAAATCTGCTGACTTCTGTGATTGTGAGTGAGTTAGGGCTTGAAAGCCGGAGTGGTAGAGACCCCTTGTGGGCAGCTGCATGAAGTGCTGGTGGCGCTGTGCCCAGTTCTGTTTGGGGTGGAGGTTGGCTCCTTTTAGTCTTAGCATAGGTGGCCAAAATGAAAATAGGGCCTTCCTGAAAGTCCAGATTAGACAGAGACCTAACTACCCTGGAAGCTTTGTATGGAGTTCACAGTGCTGTCTAGGTACACGGTTTCATTTATTTTACTGTCGACATTGCCTTGTATTCTATAATATCTTAACCTTTTATTCCCTTGTTAAATAAAAATCTTTATTTATTTCAGGATTTGACCCCAAACTCTTCCTTGTTTTTCTCCTTGGACTTATGCTGTTTTTTTGTGGAGATTTGCTGAGCAGGTAGGTTCCAAGGCTAGTGTGCAGAATGACAAGGCTCATGCCCACTGTGCTTAACTTTTATCATAAAAGCTAGAAGTACTGCCATTCCCTTTTCTAGGGCCTTTGTGTCTTGACCATTGCCTATTTGGATATTTTAAAAAATGCTTTAATATATATTAGGATTCTTTTGTTTTTTTCTTATTTCAATAATATTGATAATAATGAAATTCTTCCATTAGGTTTGGTTCATCAGTAGTTTGATAAGAGTTAACTTTCTTTTTTTTTTTTTTTTTTTTTGTAGAGAAAGCGTCTCACTTTAACACCCTTGGTAGAGTGCCGTGGCGTCACACTGCTCACAGCAACCTCCAGCTCTTGGGCTTAAGCAATTCTCTTGCCTCAGCCTCCCGAGTAGCTGGGACTACAGGCACCCGCCACAGCGCCCGGCTAGCCTTCACTGTTTCTTACAATATATTCTCCCTTGTTTTCATTTGATGACTCCTTTCTTTTGTATGAACTGTCCCTCCCTTCATCTCTCCCACACTCCTCTCCATCCTCTTCTCTCCTTTTCTCCCACCTCTTCTCTATCCTCTATTCCTCTTTCCTTCCCAATCCCTACTCTTCATTTCAAGTATAAGTCAAGTTTGATCACCTGCTAGAAATCTTCCCTGAGCAATTCTCTCCACTGAATTCCTATGAAGGAAAGTCTATACCACACAATAATGTAGGCTAAAAACCCTACAGGCTATGTGTGCCCAAACAGCCTGAGAAAAAGCAGCTTCGTTTCTTGTTAACCTAAGTCTTGTAGGAGGCCTAGCTTTCCTCGGTCATCAGAGTTGTAGCCTGAAAATCCATTTTAAGTGACATAACTCTGTGGCTGTTAAGCCTGTGAGTATTGGAGCGGAACACTCCATCTCAAGAGACACAGCCCAGAGGCTGATGCATACAAGGTATGTATCAATAAGCTGTGAGGACTCCAAGCTAATGGTTAAGAGAGAAAACAAGTCCCTGCTTCCCAGGATGTTGTGGGTTTCCACAGCTTTTTATAACAATCAGCCCCTTCTCTAATGTAGTATTGTGATTTACGGAAGTATGAGCAAAACAGTTGACGAATATGTTTTTGTGATAATTATTTTAGGTTAGAAAAATATGTACTAGTTAATCAGTAGACTAGTGGACACCTAGAAAAGGTCAATTTAATTTTACAATATGATTTGGATGGAAATTGTGTGATAATAGATTAACAGTGTGTACATGACCAACTGACTATATAAGTTGGTTAAAAATAAAGTTTTTTCACTGCATGCCAATTTTTTGAGCTACAGTCTGCTTCTTGCTGCTTTGACATTACAGGAGCAAGCTTGCACCCAAGGCAAAGCTGCTGTCCCTCACGTCTTGGGTCATGCAAATAACATGTTCTTATTTAATGAAACAGAGTGATATAATGAAGATGTACTCTTTAAGATGAAATAAGAGTCAAAGGACAGCTCTGACACTCACTGTATTACATTATGCCAGACTCTCAATAAAGAGTACTTATTATTATTAGCCAATAACAATAGCAATGAACAATTACTAAATACAGATTCTGCTAGTCTTATCTTTATGATCTTGAGTAAGAAATTTAACCTATCAAAACCTCAGTTTCCCTGACTGTAAAATAACATCTGACCTACTGACCTCATCAAATTTTGAGAATATACAAATTTTAACAAAATATATTATAAGAAAACTATTATATAGACTCATAAGAACATTTTTAATAAAGTAGGGGAATGTTTATAATGTAACAGCAAATGAACAGGGAAGAATACACCCCCAAGATGGCCAATCAGCAATGCACCCTCATCCTAGGAATGAGAAATAGCTCCAAAAGCCACCCCACAAAAACACCTCTAACTCAGTTGAGCAGCCTTATTCCTGCAGGGTAGGCCTGAGAACCAGCTTCTGAGAGGCCCTGGAAGACATGCCCCCAGGTCAGTAAGTCAGTTATGTGCTTATGTCCTGAGCCTGAGAAACAACCCATGGGTCACCCTATCAGATACACAGTTGAGAAGCCATGTGCCTGTAACCATATCCTGAGCCGGAGAAACAGCTCTAGAGACTACCATAGGCAGGCTCGTTGCCAAGCTAACAGACCAGCTTGTGCCTGCGCCCTGGCCCTGGGTCAGACCCTGGGCCACCCAAGATACACACCCAGGACAGCTGAGCAGCTGTGTACCCATGTACTAAACCTGAGAAATAGCCCCACATAACAACAGAGGAAAACATGGTCCAAGGCTAGCTGAGCAGCTGGGTGCCTATATCCCAGGCCTGAGAAACAACCCTGAAGGCTGCTCCGGGAAAGCACACAACCAAGCCAGTCATGCAACCTCTTGTCCAAGTTCCCAACCAAAGTAATACACCTGTAGACCCAACCTCAGAAAGCCAAATTCCTATCTGGCTGGGCAACCATGTGCACAAATGCACCCTAACCTGAGAAACAACCTGGTGATCCCAGCTCTGGAAATGCTACACCACCACTGTCTCAAACTCTCTCTAGGCCACTGAGATACTCCCAAACATAATTAGTGTGGATTATAGCTGAAAACAATACAAGGAGACCACACTTCTGTGTCTAACTAGAACAAAGGCCAATACAGCCTACCAAACTGACACCTCAAGACACATTTATTAGAATACACTGGGTGGCACCTGTGGCTCAGTGGGTAGGGTGCCAGCCCCATAGACTGAGGGTGGTGGGTTTGAACCTAGCCCCAGCCAAACTGCAACAAAAAATAGCCAGGCCTTGTGGAGGGTACCTGTAATCCCAGCTATTCGGGAGGCTAAGGCAAGAGAATCACTTAAGCCCAGGAGTTGGAGGTTGCTGTGAGCTGTGATACCATGGCACTCTATTGAGAGCAATAAAGTGAGACACCATCTCAAAAAAAAAAAAAAATACACCTTTTCCCACAAAACCTACTTCATAAAAATAGGAGAGGCAACATTTCTACCAGATGTACAGAAATCAAAATAGGGACACACCAAACATACAAAAGCAAGGAGACATGACAACTCAAAAACAAAATGACAATTCACCTTCAATCATAAGTTAAATATAAATATGCCAGAAAAATAATTCAAAACGATAATATGAACAAAGTCAATGAGATATAACAGAACATAGATAAGGAACTCAATGAAATCAGAAAAACAATTCATGATTTCATAATCTAAATGAAAAATTTAACAAAGAAATAGATGTCATTAAAAAAGAACCAAATAGAAATAATAGAGCTGAAGAATTCAATAAACAAAATAAAAAAATAAAATTAGGAGCTTCAACAATAGACTACACCAAGTAAAGGAAAGAATTTCTGAACTTGAAGATAGATCTATGTAAATAACACAGGCCAAAGGAAAAAAAAAAAAAAAAAAGAAGGAGGAGGAGGAGGCAGAGGAGGAGGAGAAGGAAGGAGAAGAAGAATAAAAAAGCATACAGAATTTATGGAATACCATAAAGCAAGAAAATACACGGATTATGGGCATTACAGGAAGAGAAGAGAAAGGAAAAGGTATAGCAAATATATTTAATAAAATAATAACTGAAAACTTGCAAAGTCCTGGAAGAGAGATGGACAGGAAGTTCAAAGAATGCCAAACTGATTCAACCCAAACAGGTCCTCTCTAAGACATAAATTTCCAAAAGTCAAAGACATTAAAATAATTTTAAAGGTAGCAAAATTAAAGCATAAAATCACATACAAGGGAATTGTTTTAGACTAAGAGTGAATTTCTCAGCAGAAACTTTATATGCCAGAAGAGAATAAGATAAAATATTCAAAGTAATGGGGGAAAAAAACTGCCAGTAAAGAATATTATATCCTCTAAAGCTATCTTAAGAAAAAATAAAAAATAAAATGTTTCATAGAGAAGCAAAAACTAAGGAAAATTCAACTTCCAGAGCAAAATGGCAGCCAAGTAACAGCTTCCTTGCAACTGGGCACAGTGAGACTGGGGAGAGAAGATTTCAGGCATCTCTGGCTGGCGGGATCTGCCCAGAAACATCCCTTTGGGGACACAGGGAAACAGGGTGAGACTTCTGGACCCCCTGAGGAAGACAAAAGCAGTGGACGTCTTGGCAAGTGGTTGTGTGTATTCGTTTGGTCTAATCCTGCTAGCAGCTATAGGTACAGCAGCAGTGAGATTGCAAACTGGAAAGGCCTTACCTGTGAGCTGTTCGGGTTTTTTTGGACTTGACACTCATTTGAACTACCTTGGGAGAACTTGGGCAAGAGTGCGGAGGTATTTGTGTGTTTCTAGGGCCCCAGACTGAGCCACCAAACCAGACAGAGCTACCAGTGTTTGGTTGTGGGCCTTGTGGTGCCATTGTGGTAGAACTGCCCTAGAAAGCTTCACCCTCAGGGTCATAGAACAAGCATCTGGCAGGAGTGAGTAATCTAGTGACTGAGCAGCTTAAAGGCGGGGACTGAGACACCTTGCAGCCTTAGCCCTCAGGGGCATAGGGTGAGACCTGTTTTGGCACACTGAGTAAGTGGATAGCCACTTAGTGAGTGATCTCAGCAACAAGCACTTTCCTGGGAAAGCTTCTGCTTAGCCCAAGTTAGCAATTTAAAGTGCCTTCTAAGAGGGATGAGGAGGATTTAGGCTCTCCACCTTGTGGGGTTTGAGAAATCATTAGAGGCCTCCAGTCTCCATTTCATATGTTAATTGTGATTAACATACCATACCCCAGTGATCATTGTGATCACCTGTTGCCCAGACAATATTCAGCAAGATATATATACTGCTTTGTTTTTGATTTGGTTTCGTTTTGTGTTGGGCTTTTTTGTTTTTAATTTCAACATTTTTCTTAAAAATTTTTCTTTTATTTTTTGACTTTCTTTTATTTCTTCATTTTTCTAGTTTAAATATAATTTTCCATTGTTGCCTTTTTCAACAATTAAAACTTCATTTTTGCTAGTGTTTCTAATCCTATTATTTGGTTTTTTCCCCAGTTTTATCCCATGAAGTTTTGGGTTTGCTTATTTGGGTTTGATTTATTGCATTTTTGTCTTTCCTCTCTACTTGGTGGAAGTGGGGTACTGTGTCCAAACAGGCTGTCAAAGAGCTCCTGACCTAACCACCCAAACCGGCACCTCCAGAGGTTGGGGGTTCTTAAGATTGGGTCAAAGTACCCTACTGTACATCTATATTGCTCCTGTTCCCCTTTTTCTGTGTCTCTCTTCTTTTTGTCAATAGATGCCTCTACCTACCCCCACTCCTTTCTCCTTTTTTTTTCTTTCTCTCTTTTTTCCCCTTTTGCTCTTCAATCTTCTCATTCTTCTGGCCCTGTACCAAAAGAACTCATTGAAACCCTAGTCCAGAGGCACGGCAACTTCAAGACAAGGAGGACGTCCAAGGAAAATTAGGGTAAGGAAACAGATAAAAGAAATCACTCATGAGGAAGAATCAGCAGAAAACTCCCAGCATCATGAAATACCACTTCAGAGCAACCCCCTCCCCCCAAGGGACTATGAGGTAGCTACTGCAGAGGATTCCACCTATAAGGAAATGTTAGAAATGACAGAAAGGGAATATAGAATACAGATGATGAAAACAATCAAGGAAATGAAGGAAACAATGACAGAAACTGCTGATGAAGTGGAAAATAACCAAAAGAAAATCCAAAAACAGAATCAATTAAGAGATGAATGCTATGAAGAATATAAAAAGGATATAGCAGAGCTGAAGGAACTGAAGCAGTCAATTACGGAACTTAAAGATGCAATAGAAAGTATCAACAACAGATTAGACCATGTGGAAGAAAGAATCTCAGAAGTAGAGGACAAAGCTCTTGAGATAACTCAGATAGTTAAAGAAGCAGAAAAGAAGAGAGAGAAAGCAGAACGTTCACTGACAGAAGTATAGGACTCTATGAAGCATTCAAACATATGAGTTATAGGTATCCCAGAAGGGGAAGAAGAATGCCCCAGGGAAATGGAAGCCATACTAGAGAATATTATAAATGAAAATTTCCCAAATATCATCAAAGATTCTGACACTCTCCTCTCAGAGGGATATCAGACCCCAAGTTGCCTCAACTCTAACCAAGCTTTCCCAAGACAGATTGTGATGAACCTGTCCAAAGTCAAGACAAAAGAAAAGATTCTACAAGCTGCCAGGTGTAAGTGCCAGTTGACCTACAGGGGCAAATCTATCAGGGTGACTGCAAACTTCTCTAATGAAACTTTCCAAGCAAGAAGGCAATGGTCATCGTCCTTTAATCTGCTTAAACAGAACAATCTCCAGCCCAGAATTCTATATCCTGCTAAGCTAAGCTTTAAAATTGATGGAGAAATCAAATCATTTACTGATGTACAAACATTGAGGAAATTCACCACAACAAGATGAACTCTACAGGAAATATTTCAACCTGCTCTACACACTGACCATCACAATGGATCAACTGCAAAATAAGAACTCAGAAATTAAAGGACAGAACCTAACTTCCAGACTGATGCAAAAGATAAAACTAAGCAATGGACTCTCACAAAATAAGATGAATAGAACACTACCACACTTAACAATTATCTCAATAAATGTTAATGGCTTCAACTCTCCCACTTCTATGCCAAGAGGCATAGATTGGCTGACTGGATTAAAAAACACAAGCCATCAATTAGTAGTCTGCAGGAAACACACCTAGCTTCAAAAGACAAATTAAAACTCCGAGTTAAGGGTTGGAAGACGAATTTTCAGGCAAAAGGAATTCAGAAGAAAAGAGGAGTTGCAATCTTATTTTCAGATACAAGTGGATTTAAAGCAACTAAAGTCAAAAAACACAAAGATGGTCACTTTATATTGGTCAAGGGAAAAATACAACAAGAAGACATTTCAATTCTAAATATTTATGCACCCAATTTAAATGCTCCCACATTCTTGAAACAGACCTTACTCAGTCTGAGCAATATGATATCCTATAATACCATAATAACAGTGGACTTTAACACTCCTCTGACAGAGCCAGACAGATCCTCTAAACAGAAATTAAACAAGGATATAAGGAACTTAAATGAGACCCTAGAACAACTGTGTTTGATAGACGCATATAGAACACCATCCCACAGAAAAAGAATATACATTCTTGTCATCAGCCCATGGAACATTCTCCAAAATTGATCATATCCTAAGACACAAAACAAACCTCAACAGAATCAAAAGAATTGATATTTTACCTTGTATTTTCTCAGACCACAAGGCACTAAAGGTGGAACTCAACTCCAACAAAAACGTTCAACCATACACAAGGGCATGGAAATTAAACAATCTTCTGTTGAATGACACTTGGGTGCAGGAAGAAATAAAATGAGAAATCATTAACTTCCTTGAGCATAACAACAATGAAGACACAAGCTTCCAAAACCTGTGGGATACTGCAAAAAAAGTTCTAAGAGGAAAATTTATTGCTTTAAATGCCTATATTTAAAAAACAGAAAGAGAGCACATCAACAAACTCACAAGCCATCTTATGGAAAAAAGAAAAACAATCTAAGCCTAAACCCAGCAGAAGAAAAGAAATATCCAAAATTAAATCAGAGATCAATGAAATTGAAAACAAAAGAATCATTCAGAAAATTAATGAAACAAGGAGTTGGTTTTTTTGAAAAAATAAATAAAATAGATAAACCTTTTGCCAGGCTAAATAGAAATGGAAAAGTAAAATCTCTAGTCACCTCAATCAGAAATGATAAAGGGGAAATTACAACTAATGCCACAGAGATTCAAGAGATCATCTCTGAAAACTACCAAAAATTCTATGTCCAGAAATTTGACAATGTAAAGGAAATGGATCAATATTTGCAATCACACCCTCTCCCTAGACTTAGCCAGGAAGAAACAGAGCTCCTGAACAGAATGATTTTAAACACTAACATTACAGAAACAATAAAAAATCTTGCGACCAAAAAATGCCCTGGTCTAGGAAGAGCTTATTCCCGTACTGCAGAAATTATTGCAGAAAATTGAGGAGGAAGGAATCTTCCCAACACGTTCTACGAAGCAAACATCACCCTGATACCAAAACCAGGAAAATACCCAATTAAAAAGGAGAATTTCAGACCAATTTTACTAATGAGTATAGATACAAAAATTCTCAACAAAATCCTAGCCAATAGATTACAGCTTATCATTAAAAAAGTCATACATCATGATCAAGTAGGTTTGATCTCAGGGATGCAAGGCTGGTTTAACATACACAAGTCCATAAATGTTATCCACTGTATTAATAGAAGCAAAAAAAAAAAAAGACCATATGATCCTCTCAATAGACACTGAAAAAGCACTTGATAAAATCCAGCATCCTTTTCTAATTAGAACACTGAAGAGTATAGACATATGTGGCACATTTCTGAAGCTGATCGAAGCTATCTATGACAAACCCACAGCTAATATTGTACTGAATGGAGTAAAACTGAAAGCTTTTCCTCCTAGAACTGGAACCAGACAAGGTTGTCCTCTGTCATCATTATTATTCAACTTAATGCTGGAATTTGTAGCCAATACATTTAGGCAAGACAAGGAAATAAAGGACATTCAAATGGGAGAAGAGGAGGTCAAAATCTCCCTCTTTGCTAACAATATGATCTTATACTTAGAGAACCCCAAAGACTCAACTGCAAGACTCCTGGAAGTCATCAAAAAATACAGTAATGTCTCAGGATATAAAATCAATGTCTATAAGTCAGTAGCCTTTGTATATGCCAATAACAGTCAAGATGAGAGGCTAATTAAGGACACAACTCCCTTCACCATAGCTTCAAAGAAAATGAAATGTATATACCCAACAAAGGAGGTAAAGGACCTCTATATAGAAAATTATGAAATCTTAAGAAAGGAAATAGCAGAGGATATTAACAAATGGAAGAACATACCATGCTCATGACTGGGAAGAATCAACATTGTTAAAATGTCTATATGTCCCAAAGCAATCTACCTATTCAATGCCATCTCTATTAAGATATCAAGATTGTACTTTCAAGATTTGCAAAAAATGATTCTGCATTTTGTATGGAACCAGATAAAACCCCATATAGCTAAGGCAGTTCTTAGTAATAAAAACAAAGCTGGGGGTATCACCATATCAGATTTTAGGCTGTATTACAAAGCCACAGTGGTCAAAACGGCATGGTACTGGCACAAAAATAGAGACATAGACATTTGGAATCAAATAGAAAAACCAGGAAATGAAACTAACATTTTACAACCACCTAATCTTCCATAAACCAATCAAGAACATACCATGGGGGAAAGACTCCCTATACAATAAATGGTGCTGGGAGAACTGGATATCCACATGTAAAAGACTGAAACTGGACCCACACTTTTCTCCACTCACAAAAATTGATTCAAGATGGATAAAGGACTTAAATTTAAGGCATGAAACAATAAAAATCCTCAAAGAAAGCATAGGAAAAACACTGGAAGATATTGGCCTAGGGAAAGACTTCATGAAGAAGACTGCCATGGCAAT
>CAUYON010015719.1:0-11097 GCA_963573935.1 Arctocebus calabarensis
GACTGAGCAGCCTAAAGGTGGGGACTGAGATGCCTTGCAGCCTTAGCCCACAGGGGCATAGCGTGAGACCGGTTTTGGCACACTGGGTAAGTGGATAGCCACTCAAGGAGTGATCCCAGCCACAGCGCTTTCCTGGGAAAGCTTCGGCTTAGCCCAAGTTTGCGATTTAAAGTGTCTTCTAAGCAGGCTGAGGAGGATTTAAGCTCTCCACCCTGCAGGGTTTGAGAAATCATTAGAAACACAGGGTCACTCCCTACAAAGATCCAGTAACAACAGAGTGATTCTGCCAGGGTCTGATCTGGGAGACACCTCCCCAACTCTGAGGAAGGTCATAGGCAACAGTGAAAAATAATCATGAGGCAGAATCAACAGAAAAACTCTGGCAATATGAATAACCACAGTAGATCAATTCCCCCAAGGAATGACAAGGTAGATGAAGCACAAGATCCCTTGCATAAGCAAATGGCTGAGATGTCAGAATAAAGAACTAAAACATTAATATAATGATAGATCTATAAAAATTTAAAAATAAGAGACTCTTACATAACTATATTAATAATGATAAAGATTTGAATTATATATACTATTTTATGGAAAGCATAAGTTAGTAAAATAGACTATACAATAATTTGTGTTATATCACTAACTTATTAATCTTAATAACTTGGAGAAGTAAAAAAAAATCATATATTTTTTAAGGCTCCTGTCCAGATAGTTTTACAGGTGAATTCTTCTAAATCTCTGAGGAAGAGTGGAAGAAGAAGAAAAAAATTCAGCTAATATAAGCCTAACAGCAAAATTTGACAAAAGATAAAAGCTATAGTTCTATCTCAGTTTTGACAGTGTAAACATTCTAAATGAGATATTAGAAAATGTAATATGACATGATTTTAATATAATAACATACCATGATTGAGAAGAAATTATACCACTATTGAGAAGAAATTATACCACAAAATAAGAATGGTTTAAGGTTAGAAACTTATGAAGTAGTGCATAGCAGCCTTGGACAAAGGAAGAAAATCTATATAATTATTGATTGGTCTTTGAGGGTAGGGAGTAAGTGACAAGTTACTCTCATTTTCCAGCTTGCTACTCCTCCTGGTTCTGAACCAATTAAAATGTAGATGAAGGACTCAAGCAGATGGCAATTACAAAAATAGCTATATGACTGTTTGAACTGTAACTAGTTCAAAAATAAAATAAAAAATTTTGTGTTTTATGGTTATTCATTCAATAAGATCATCTACTCTGTAGTCCTTCAACTTCCTTTTCTTTGATCGATAACTTCAGTTTCTTGAATCTTAATACCTATTTTGGGTAAACTGCTAATAAACAGCAAGTTGTGAGCTGGTCTCCATCCTCTGTGCAGGCTCATTGTAGAGCCAGTTCAGAAGCAGCTCCTCTAAGGAGCATCTGCATGTGTTCCTGGGAGCATTTTGTAAAAATCAATAATTAACTTTTCTTAAAATGGTTTTCTTTAACATGCTCACTGTGTAAGAAAGAACATGACTTGGTGAGTTTTTAGCAAAAACACAATTTCCTAATCAATGCCACAGAGATGCTTTCTGGACCTGTTTCTATCCAGTTCTAAATTATATGTTGATTGTGTACAATGGATGTTTAGTAAGGAATAGGGGAGAAAATTAGATGTTATTCTAAATAGCTCATGCTTGATTTAGTGTCATGCTGTTCCTCTTTTCTGTAATTAGCTGTCCTATGTCCTTACAGCTCAAAGTGTCTTCTGGAGACCAGCAATGTCAGCATCACCTGGGACCTTGCTAGAAATGCCCTACCCCAGCCTCACTGCATCAGAATCTGCGTGTGTTAGGATGAAAAAATAGCATAGAAGTTTGAGTGGCACTGCTCTAAGTAACAATAGATTGACTTGTTAGGAAGATGCTGAGTTTCCACAGTGGTTCAACTGAATCAGAATAGTTGGGAGTTGCACACATGTGCAATTTTTTAAAACCTCCACAAGTCAACTTCTCATGTGCAGCTAAGAAAACAGCATAATAAATAGTGACATATGTTTTCAGGATGAATTTTCACAAGTAGGCATTTAGTTAATATGCTGGGAATTTTTCAGTGACCAAGGTAACAGATTTGAGGATTAACTGAAGTTAACAGACTTGTATCACTTCCTTATGCTATTAATAATTTGAATTATTGATAAAAATAATTTAATCTAGAGAATAAATATTTATGATAATTGTCCCCAACTGTGTGAAAAACATTAAAACATTATTAGAACGTTTGATTCTGTGTTGTCATGTTGATAGCAAGAGTTCTTTCTGAAATGTTCGTATTTCTTCTAGATGGCATAGGGTGGCTAAAATAGTTCTGTAATTTCATATTTGAACTGTCTCCACTAAGCACTTAACATTTGCAGTTTGCCAGAGTAGTAGTAGCTCCTCGATTCTTACTTTATTTAGTGTGACAAGAGAATAAATACTATAGATATAAATCTTAGTGGATTTTTGTTTTTTTCTTAACGTAAGTGACCTTTTATAGTAATAGAAACAAAATAAGAGTGCAACAATTTCTGCTTGATAACATCTGTTATCATGTGGTTGAGAATCTATTTAGACAAAAACCCAAGCCCTTCAGATCAGAGTTCTGTTTTTTTTTTTTTTTGGTTTTTCTTCCTAAAAAGCTATATTCTGTGATTGTACATTGTGTTTTCTTAAGGAGAGACAGTCTAGGGCTAATTGTTGAGTTTATAACTAGTTTTTCAATTCTATGGTGAATTGTTTTGTTTTGCCATTTTTTCTTTGCCAATTATTAGTAGACTGGAAAAAGTTAATTGCTATCTTGAAGAATGCATATAATACCCTAAGGACTAAAGAACTGGTCTTATTTAAAAGTTGCTTTTTTAAACTTAATTTTTATTAAATTACAACTGTATACATTTATGGGGTCCAAATGATTATTTGATATACAATGAGGAATGCTTAAGTCAAACTAATTAACATAACCATCACCTCACTTACTTATTTTTGTGGTAAGACATTTATAATATACTCTTAGTTGTTTTCAAATGTAGCCTTGCATTGTGTACATTACTCAAGATCCCACCAAATACTCTCCCTCCACTCACTCTCTTCTCTCTCTCCTTCCTCTCCCCTCTTTCTTTCTGGACTTTGCATTTTATCATTTGTATGAATATGTAAGTGTTTATATACTGGTTTCATAATAGTATTGAGTACATTGGATACTGATACTTTTTTTTCCATTCTTGAAATACTTTACTAAGAAGAATATGTTCCAGCTCCATTCAGGTAAACATAAAAGATGTAAAGTCTCCCTCTTTTTTATGGCTTCATAGTATTCCATGGCATACATATACCACAATTTGTTAGTTCATTCATGGGTTGATGGACATTTAGGCTGCTTCCACAACTTGGATATTGTGAATTGGGCTGCAATAAACATTCTGATGCAAATGTTTTTCTTGTAAAATGATTTTTGTTCATCTGGATAGATACCTACTAATGATATTGCAGGATCAAATGGTAGGTCAACTTTTACTTCCTCGAGAATCCCCATACTTCTTTCCAAAATGGCTGTATTAGTTTTCAGTCCCACCAGTGTAGAGGAATGGACACCATGCTTGCAAAGGACACTTACTGATTCTTACCACATTAAAAGGAAACGCTGAGAACAGGACGGTCTGCTGGCAAGCCTAGAGATGTTTTGTGACTTGGGGGCAATCCCCCAAGTCACTCAGTATTTGGAATGGGATAAGGTCAGTCACTCACTAGTAAGCATGTGTTAAGCATTGATGCATAGTAGTTCTTCAGGAGGGTTGTGGGGAAAGAACATGTGGGAAAAGAACCTGTAAGGAAAGAACACATGAGGAGAGCAGATGGCAATCCTTACACATGCAGCCCTCATATGTAATTACCTTAACTCTCCACACCTGTTGTGTATGTCTTGTCATTACCTTAACTCTCCACACCTGTTGTGGATAATCTTAATAAATAGCCATTGTGGAGGGGGCTCGAGGCTACCCTGCAACTAAGGTTAGCCTGCCTCTTGCATGCTTGTACTTTTAATCTGTGTCACGCCTGGTTCCTTCCTGCAGTGATAGAGACCAGTGCCATAGGGGTCATGACACACTAGCAGTGTAGAAGTGTTCCTTTCTGTCCACATCCATGCCAGCATCTGCAGTTTGGGGATTTTGTGATATGGGATAATCTTACTGGAGGTAGGTGACATCTCAAAGTGGTTTTGATTTGCATTTCTCTGATGATTAAAGGTGATGAGTACTTTTTCTTGTTTGTAGGCTGTGCACCTGTCATCTTCAGAGAACCTTCTGCTCAAGTCTCTTCGCCCACAAAGAAATAGAGTTGTTCTTTTCTAATTGATTAGTTTGAGTTCTCTGTGGATTCTAATTATCAGACCTTTGTCAGAAACATAACCTGCAAAAATCTTCTCCCATTCTGAAATCTGTCTGTTTGCTTTACTCACAGTGCCTTTAGCAGTGCAGAAGCTTTTTAGCTTGATCAGATCTCAGTAATATATTTTTGGTGTTGCTTCAAGTGCCCTGGGGGTCCTCCTCATAAAATATTCTCCCAGGATGATTTTTTCAAGTGTTTTCCCAGTACTCTCTTGTAATATTTTTATTTTAGTATATGGACTGCCCACCCAAGCAATCGTCTAGTATTTTTATAGTTTCATGTCTGAAGTTTAAATATTTTATCCAGTGAGAATCAATTTTTGTTAGAGGTGAAAGGTGTGGCTCCAGTTTCAGTCTTCAATAGACTTCCAGCCAGTCCACCCAACACCATTTGTTAAATAGGGATCTTTTCCCCACTGAATGTTTTTCTTAGGCTTATCAAAGATCAAATGAGGATAAGAGGCTGGGTTCATCTCTTGGTTCTCTATTCTATTCCATATATCTACATCTCTATTTTTGTGCCAGTACCATGCTGTTTTGATCACTATAGATTTATAGTATAGTCCGAAGTCTGACAGTGTGATGCCTCCTGATTTGTTTTTATTTCTAAGTAATGTATTGGCTATTTGAGGTTTCTTCTGAATCCACATAAAATGAAGTTGTATTTTTTCAAGCTTTTTAAAGTATGACAATGGTGCTTTTATAAGGATGGCATTAAATCTGTAGATTGCTTTGGGTGGTATGGACATTTTAACAATGTTGATTCTTCCCAGCCATGAGCATGGTATGCTTTTCCATTTGTTAACATCTTCCGCTATTTCTTTTCTCAGGGTTTCATAGTTCTCATTATAGAGATCTTTCACTTCCTTTGTTAGACAAATTCCCAGGTATTTCATCATCATTGGTGCTACTGTAAAAGGAATAGAGTCCTTGACTACATTTTCCATTTGACTGTTGTTGTTATATTTAAAAGCTACTGATTTGTAAGTATTGATTTTGTATCCTGAGACACTGCTATATTCCTTGATCACTTCTAAGAATTTGTAGTTGAGTCCCTGGGGGTTTCCAGGTATAAAATCATGTCATCCATGAAAAGTGAGAGAACCTCCTCTGGCTGCCTTTGAATACCCCTGATCCCCTTCTCTTGCCTGATTGCACTGGCTAGGACTTCCAGTACTATGTTGAATAGTAGTGGTGACAATGGGCAAAAAATATGGAATGC
This sequence comes from Arctocebus calabarensis, assembly GCA_963573935.1. Classification (NCBI taxonomy): domain Eukaryota; kingdom Metazoa; phylum Chordata; class Mammalia; order Primates; family Lorisidae; genus Arctocebus; species Arctocebus calabarensis. Next base: position 5,625 of record CAUYON010015719.1, read on the forward strand.
TTTACGAATATGCATGTCATCCTTGTGTGGGGGCTATGCCAATCTTCTCTGTATCATTCCAATTAAAAGCTGTTTTTCTAAAGTGAAATTGGGGATGACTTTCAGTAACTCAATTGGATGCAATAATTTTTTTTTCCCTTAAAATGAAACAAAATGAAACAAGAGCCAAGAACCCTTATAAACATTTCAGGAAAACTTTTGCTAGATATTGGATTCTGAGGGGTCAGAAGGCTAATAATATGATACAAATTCCCGTTTGTTTGAATGTATGTAGGGAATGCCAAAATATATTGTGCTTCCCAGGGCCCAAGGTGCAGTTGACTTCTAAGCCCTTGGGCAGAATGCCTGGAAGGTGTCTAACTCTTTCGCTCTACCTTCAGACACTGTGAAAAGCAATTTCAAAGATCTATAGAACATCTTATAGAGTATGCTTTGTTAACTAGCTTTGCTAACAACCCAAGTGGAGAGATTCTGTCAACTGTAATTTTAATGCAGCTATTTTCCCCCACATGAGCCCATTTTGTCTTATTTTGACTCTGGTGTGAATTCAGAACACTTGACTAAGTTTCTGCCTGATAAGTACCTACACTATCATATAGGAGAATTCTATTTCTGAGCTGTAACTGCCAATTTTCTGGATTTCTCTCCCTCCCAGTAAAGCCTATTCAATCCAACTGAAAAGTCTGACTCTTTTTGAAAATGGTAATTAATTCAGTGTCTTAGGTGCTGTGGCATACCTCCCAAATGTTGTGCAATGTTGAGATGTATAGAAAATATATCTTGTATAGAAAATACAAGTGTTGGTGTAACTAGTAGGTGTTGGTTGGTTTATCAAACATGAATTGCCTAGCATGGGTAAAGCACTATGCTCCACCCCAATTTTGAAACCCTGCCTCTCCAGGACAATGCACTGAGAATCAGCTCTAAACAGGCATCTGCTTTATCCACCAACCTGCTAGATTAGAATTCCTTGAGCTATCATATCCCTGTATCCGTACCAAATACATGCGAACTAACCTGATATTAATTCTAAATCCTTTTATTAAAATAGTCATAAATATTATTATAGGTTATGCTATTTTAAGGAACATTTGAAAGAATTTTAAATTTCAATTGCTATATTATTTCTACTAAATTTCTAAAGTCTCAGATCTTTTATCATCATTCAGCAAAATGTTTTGAAGGCTTAAAGAAATAGAAAAAGACTATAACACCAAAATAAAGTACACAGAACTATATGTTTCTATTAGTTGAGTATAAACAGTTAAATATATTAGTTGTTAAACCAAACTTTATTGTGGAATAAAAGGAGGCTATCATAGTGCTAATCATAGTTAAGGGTGCAATGGATAACTCAAAGTCAAGAAAAAAGAGGAAGATGAAGGAAAATGAAGGGTAATTTTCCCTCAGGACTTTATCCCATTGTGGCATTATTTTTCTAAAAGAAAACGATTAAAGACTCCTGGACACCAAATTTATCCTTCAAGATATTTGTTTTCCCCTGAAGGAACAGATTGCAGGAAGAACACTGCCTCATCCATGAGCCAGAAGGCGAACTAGATGACCTACGAGGTCTTTCCATCTCCAATTTCCTGATACTTATCACGTTTGTAAATTCTCCTAATGTTTAGTTCCTTAAACTTTTGATAGACCTTCTGAAAACTTTTATGAAAAAAACCTAAATAGTATATGGTTTAGTCACTGATAGTAGTGGGGGAAATCACATTCATCTCACTGAATTAAATATAGACAGTAATTATTTATTCTCTCATTCCTGCAACAAATATTCTTTTGTTCCTACTATGTTCCAGGCCGTATTCAATGAGCATGAAAGTTTGGCATCTTAACTTCTAAACACCTAGTGCCTTGGTTAAAAAAATGTTAGGTGTAATGTTTACACAATATTCTTTGGCCCATAGATGAAAAAATCAGTGTTGTGTAAAATGGCATTCTGTGAGAGCAGAATGAGATTGAGACTGACCTTGATCTCCATGAGCAACAAGATAATTCTACACATGCTGCTGTCAGCTCCACTCTTTCCCTTTGGTTGTCCTGGAGCTGCATTCTGTGAGGATGCAGGGGGCGAAGCGTGGGGAAAATGGGAAAGCAGCCCAGCTTTCAGTGTTCTCAAGTGGTAGATCCCATGGACTTACTCTAAATGTTCCTCTGTGCTTGTTGTAGGTGTCAAGAATCCCAGGACCTGGAATAAAGTTTATCATCAGGCAGGGGAGAGAAAGGACAGGGGTTTAGTAGTTGAAATACTCTGTGTCTTCCATGCAGTAGAAATTGTACAAGACATTGGTGATGGAAAGTGAACAAAATACAGGTCAAGGCCCTCAATTTTGAGGAGGAAGGAGATATAAATCTAGACACTTATGATGCAAGAAAGTTTTATACTTGTACTTTGAACAAATAGAATTGTCAAATTTATTTTCTCAAGTGGTAAAGTTAAAAATTATAATGTATCTAGGCTTGGCGCTTATGGCTCAGTACATATGATTACTTTAAAAATTATTTATGAAGTTAAAAACATACTTTGAAAGACAATATCCTACAAACATTGGTTCAGAATTTTTGTGGCGCTCCGATTAGCATCTTCTATAAAATGTTTTTTGCCACGTGGCTACAAAGAGGAGGGTGGGTGGAAGACTGGGAAAGCTCGTGCAAGGGTGAGACAGGAGAGGACATGGGGGCGATATGAAGGTGGAGCCCAAGCAGCTTGGGGGAGGGGAGGGAAGCCATGCTGTGCAGGCTGGTAGGGCCAGTTTGTGAAACGAATTCAGTGACTCTGGTTAAAAAAAAAAAGTCAACCGTATTTTAGCTGTTTACATTTTCCTAGTCTTTTTAGAACTTCCCATATTTCATTACTAGTGAGCCATCTGTAAAGATGCCATCAGTTTCGGCTAAAAAAGCTACACGTAAGCCCTTATTATGTTCTAGACACAGTGCTAGACAGTTTACACGGAACGTCATGCTAATCTTCATGAACATTTTACAAAAGCAGTGTTATTAAACTATCTTAGAGTTTAGAAAACTGAGGCTGAATCTGTGTGTGCATGGAATCTAAATGGAAGTTCATTTTACTTTAATAATTAATTTTTGTCACGGCATGTCCCCAAAGGTGCTCTGCAGAGGGAGAGCACAAGAAAGGCATTCTATAGTCACATAAGTGGGGGGCTGAACTGTACTGCATCTTCCCTGAAGACTCACGATGTATCTGTGTTATTAAAGTCCTTGTGATGTCTAAAAGAAGGACATCTTTTTATTTTGGTTACCTGAGTATTACACAAACTTTAGTTATCTGTTAGCAATTTTTTTTTTTTTGCTGGTGAAACACTTAACATTCTCAGGAACACTCTGGGAAACTCTTCTTGAGCATGCCAGGAGAATCCTACGACTTAGAACTCATTGTATTTCAAATCATAGAAATAAAAACCATATCTTATGCTCTTAAATTGATCTTGTCAGAGTGAAGGTTGTAACTCATTGGGTTGTGAAATCAATTTACCCTGTATTTTGGAAAAAAATAGGAAGGAAATATCAGGGTTGTTGCATGCACTACAGGTAAGTATTAAATCATGAGACTTTTCTGGGTCACATTGTATTGTGCATTTTCTCTGTGGTTATGGCCAAAAATTTTTCAAGTGGATATTTCCCTGTAAGTCATATGAATTGCTCATTGTGCAAGGAGTTAGGTGATAACAAATATCTGAATGTTGTAAAATTAATACAAAATGCACTACTGTAACACTGTGGCTAAATGCATTATTAATTATAACTTTAAATCAGAGAATTTTAAAGCTGAAATACCTCATACAGAGGTATAGAGACCAAAATAGAGATTTAGTGACTTGTCAAGGTCAGACCATTGTGAGCTGGGCCTGAACCCAGGTCTCGCGATCTTGTATTCTTTTGTCAGTGTGAACTGACATCAGTGTTATTTATGGAATGTTTAGAGTTACTTTTTTAAATAAGAAAACTAGGTGAAAATTTCACCATTTCACTTCTGGATCGCCAAAGACAGGTTACAAACATACTACAGGCTTTAATTGAAAGAAAAAAGTAATTTAGAGTTAAGTTAGTGCTGGGATGGAATATAAATTTCAGCTAATAATGAACTAATTAACCTAATATCCTGAGTTATACTAGGTGGGGACATTTAGTTATCTGGTTTGTCATTTACATATGTAAACGTCTTGGCTGTGTGACTTTGAGATGACTCAGCAGACAAAATATCAGTGAACACCAAACCTTAAGATAAAGGCTTGACCGTGTCTTTACACTGCTTTACTTCGCTAGGAATAACTGATGCGTCAAAATTAGAGGAAACCTGTAATCCCAGCACTCTGGGAGGACGAAGTGGGTGGACCGCCTGAGCTCATGGATTTGAGACCCGCCTAAGCCAGAGCAAGGCCCCGTCTCTAAAAATAGCCGGGCGTTGGGGTGGGCGCCTGCAGTCCCAGCTACTCGCGAGGCTGAGGCGAGAGACTCGCTTGAGCCCAAGAGTTGGAGGTTGCTGCGAGCTGTGACGCCACGGCACTCTACCCAGGGTGACAGAGTGAGACTCTATCTTAAAAAAAAAAAAAAGTTACAGGAAACCCTCCAAACTCACAGTGTTTTTACAGGAGGTATGACTGATGGAGGCGTCTCATCGCAAACCAAATATTAGTTTCTCCTCTTAATTTTAGGCAGGCCTCCTTAAGATCCTTTCCAGCTGAGGTCGTGAAGAGTATGTCTAAATTTGTGCCTAATTGTTCTTCTCATGGTCTGTGTTGGAAGGGGCCGTCAGATCGGTCCATACAGGTGGGAGATGATTCCTTTTCCTCCTCTCTGCTCGGTGAGCGCACGCACATTAGGGTACACTGGGCGGGGGGGGGAGGGGGTGCACTGGGATGCAGCACCCCCGCAGGCTGGTGTCACTGCTCCCAGGAAGCTCCGGGCCAGGACAGCGCGCAGAAGTCATTTGATAACTTCATCTGGGTGTGAGGAAGAGACCCAGGCCTGTGTACTCTAGGGATAAACGGAAGCTCCGGGTGAGTCAAAGAAGGGACATGGTATCTTTCAAAACTAATATAAATGAATAAAGCGTAAACAAGAGCTCAAAGAGCAAGACGACACCCCCCCCCCAAAAAAAACCGTGGGCATCAACCCAGATCACCTCCTAAGGAAGACCAGAGGGTCAGGGCTTCTCCGGAGACTTTCCCGGGCTGGGAGTGAGTGGAGGTTTAGAAGACGAGTTTCCTACAGCCCAGGACCAGCCTGGGGCGCTCTCCTTCCTGCAAGTGACTCTGCGCTCAACCAGAGACCCTCCCCTCTTCTCCCCTCCTTTCTCCCCCGCTGCCCTCCTGTCCCCCCCTTCCCCACCACTCCCCCGCGTCCGCTCTCCGTCTCTCTCCTCTTGTCTTGCCTTCCCCCCCCCACCCCCCCCCACCCCACCCCGCCCCCCCCACACCCTGCCCCAGCCCCCCACCCA
>CAUYON010015723.1:0-22759 GCA_963573935.1 Arctocebus calabarensis
CAGGTGCCCGCCACAACGCCCGGCCATTTTTTGGTTGCAGCCGTCATTGTTGTTTGGCGGGTCCTGGGGCTGGATTCGAACCCGCCAGCTCAGGTGTACGTGGCTGGCGCCTTAGCCCGTTGAGCCACAGGCGCCGAGCCTATATTGCTATGTTTTTAAGAAAACTTTTTTTTCCCTCTGCCGTGTGTAATCTGCCAGTAATCTCACCCCATGTGTTTTTTACTTCCGTTATTTTATTTTTCACCTCTAAGAATTCTGTAGCATGTTCCCAAAATATATATTTCATTATGATAATGTTTTTCTACCTTTTTAAATATAGGGAACATGCTTGTAAAGGCGTCTTTGCCTGATTTCTGAGTCTGTGTTATTGACTGATTTCTCTCCTGGTTCTTGATATTTTTCTGCTTCTTTACATCCCTGGAAATTTTTGTAAATTTTTCATTGTTGGGCCATAGATTTTTATCAAATTCCTTCAGGTCATGGTGTTTGGGGCGTTTTTCCGTTGTTTGTCCTTCAAGACTTGTTCTTGAGATTTTCTTAGGGTAGGCTCAGACTAACGTTTAGCCCGAGGCTAATTTAACCCTACTAGGAAGCTGCTCCCTCCAGAGGACTCCAATGATAAGCCATGCTCCGAAGGTCTTTTCCTCTGGCTGGAGGGATACAAACTCTGACTCTGTGCGTCACTGCTTTGTCTTTTCCTTCACGGTGGTTCTTCCTCCAGCCTTGTTGATATATGTGCAGATTTGTTCTCAGTCAGGACATCAGGAGGCTCCTGCCACAGACCTCTGGACTTCTCTGTGCAACTCTTCTCGCCAAAACTCTGACCCACAAATTCTAGCTACCTTAGCCTCTCTAAACTCTGATCTCTATCTCCGCTACTCATCAAGTACCTGGAGGCTTTCTGAGTTCTCCCTCTGGGGCTGTGGCCTGGAAACTGCCTCTAGGCAACCAGCCGGTACAAGGGTAGACCTTACTCTTTCTCTCTGAAATTCCAGGCTGGCACCAGCTGTTGTCCAGTGTGTAAGAACTATCATTCCACATCTTACCCAGTTTTCTAGCTGTCTAAAGTGAGAGAATAAATCTCGCACCTGTTAGCTCCATTTTATCCAGAAGCAGAAATAGTTATTTTTTAATTCTAGTTTTATTACCACCTAATAGTTTTTAACTTATTGAATTTTATGCAAGATCTCTAGTCTAAGTTGCAGACAACAGAAACTGATTCTCATTCAATCAATCATAAAATTATTTTTCTGGAAGGTTGTTTGGTAACTCATTAACTTGCCACGAAAGAGACCCAGTCTCAGAAAATGGAGGAGGGAGGTTAAATGTACAAAACTTAAGAAAAAGAAAGCCACTAACAGTCCTATGAATATACTGTGTCCATCACCTTGGATCACATGACTTTGGTGCTTTCATTACTAACCATGAACCCTGGACAATGGATGCTCTTAGGGGCATGGCAGTCTCAGTGTCTTGGAGACTAGACGTGGCTATCTTGGTTGCATTTTTCTGTCTCTGATTCTTTAGAGGCAAAAATTCCAGATGGGTTATGTTTGGTTGACTGAGCCTCAGTCACATACTCATGCCTTGATGGAGAGGAGGCTTTTATGGTGGGAGAAGGGCTGTCCAGTCCACCAGTACTCATGTGGTAGAGTTCTAGGAAGACACAGAAACGTGGGCTCCAATGATGAGGCACGTGGGTGCACATGAGTACATGGCTTGTTCTTCCAGAGAGTGTAATGGGGACAAGATGAGATGATATTTGTGAATTCCTCAAGCCTATGGACTCACATTTTTTGCTTTCATTAAACAAGGTATCTAGTTAATGGAGTTTAGCACCTTCTACAATGGCCTTTGCTGACAGACTTAGTTCTCATATCCCTTAGGGATTGACTTTATGTAAAATGCCTTGTGTTCCATCTGTCCTACCACTGTGTGTGCAATATACACACACATGCTTCACATATGATGAGCAAATAAATGTTTTTTGATCCATTGGTTAGTTTAAATTTTTGATCCAAATTGGTTTTCAAAAAAGCGCAAAATAACAAATTTGCATCATGTAGGCAACTGACAGAAACTTACGGCATGAGAAATCACTGCAAGGACCATGACAGGTAAGATGTAACATGGAGATTGAGTGGTTTAAGAGGAAATTAAAAAAACAAATAGCCGAAGATAAAAAGTAAGTAACAAATAGTCTGGGAGTGGAGCTCCAGACAGTTCTTGTAATTCTCCCTGGCTGTACACTGAGCAACCCCGGCCCTGGCACTGGTCTCCCTGGGGGCTTTGAAGGGTTTTCCCATCAGAAATGCCTCTCACCCTTGCCACACGGCACATGTCCCCTCAGAGGGCGCCTCTCCCTGAAAGCCACACTCTTCACTCTCTTCCTCCTTGGACTTTCTCACCAAATTCCTCTCCCCATAGCAGTACATACCTGAGAAGGGCAGTAGGGTGGGGCGTGCCTGCAGCTGGGGGAAGCTGGCATCTTAGTCTATTCAGGCTGCTGTGACAGTACCACAGTGCATGTGGCTTATAATACGTGGAAATTAGTTTCTCACAGTTCTGGAGACTGGGAAGTCCAAGACCAAGATACCCACAGATTCTGAGTCTGGTGAGGGACTGTTTTCCGTTTACAGTTGGCTCTCTTATCCCTGTGTCCTCACTGGGAGGGACTGGGGGACTCTCTGAGATCCCTTTTATAAGGGTACTGATCCTATGTGCAAAGGCTCAGTCCTCCTGACCTCCCAAAGGCCCCTCTGCTTAATACCATCACACTGGGGATTGGAGTTCAACCTGTGAAACTGGGGTGGGGGGGGCACAGACATTCAGTCTATAGCAGGTAGAGAGGTTAGCACTTTCGTTCCCACACATATAAATGCCCCTAAGTCAGGGTCTCCCCAAACTTCCCTGCATTGAAATCACCTGGGGATCTTGTTAAAGTGCAGATTCTGATTCAGAAGTGAAGGGTGGGGCCTAAGAGTCAGCATTCCTCACCTGCTCCCAGCCCATGCTGATACACTCGGAACAGCAAGGCCCCAGGGTGCTGCTGCCCTTTGGTCCTTCCTCTGAAGTTTTTGGGGTTTGAACTTGAACCTACTGGGTGAGATGGTTTTATAGGTGAGGGCACCCGAATGAGAGGAACTTGCGTTCCCAGCTTGGTGTAGGATGTGGCTTTATTGATTTGATACAGACAACCAGAAGCCCAGGTGAGACGTGCTTCTTCTCCTGCCAGGTAACAGAGCATAAGGGCTCATCCACAGAAAATCAACCATGATCTCACGGCAGCATGGAAGGACTGTCCCTCCCCTGCCCATGCCCTTCTGTGACTCTGTCCCCACTGACCTGACTACACTGGTATCATCTGACATAATCTGTCCTTCAACCATATGCCATTTCCTGCCCTGATCCTTGGAACTTCCCGAGACATCTCTGCAAGTCTGGAGCTGAGAGTGGGGGCTCAATAATTACATTTTGTGAATAAAATAATTCCCTTGAATCTTGCACTCTGTTTCCACAGTCCCAGCATGAGGACAAAAGTGGTGTCATTTCGAAGACAGTATTAAGCAGGACTCCATGTTGCAAACATTCTATCATAACCACAACTAAAGGCATTCCTGGATTTCCTTGCTTACCCCCAAACTGCCTTTCTTAGCCACTGAGTTCTCAGTCTCTCATCATCATTGTCATCGTCTTCCCAGGTTCTCTGCATAAAGCCTCTTCCCCCAGAAAAGGGATCAGGCAGAGCCATGGTGACCCTCCCAGGAAGGCTGAAGCTATTTGCAAGTCTAACCACAAGGAAATCACTACTGACAGCCCAAAGTAAAGCAGAAATATTAAGAATGATGGAGTGGAGTTTCTGTACCAGTAGAAAAGTGGAACATTAATAGAAAGAGTGCAGGAGTAAATTGCAGATTATTAATTCATATTTAAAGTCTGCAGGAAAGTCAGCTGCCTTTCTCCCTTGGAATATACAAAAATGTGTTAGGTTTCAATTGATTGTTTCCGAACTCTTTGCTTATGATAGCTTAACATATGACACTCCTAATTTCCTTACATTATTTTCCTTCAGAAACACTGACTCCATCTCCATTTTAAAATTATATAAAAAGACAGGTGAGTAAGATATTTAGGGATTGATCACCCAGTTTGTAAATGGTCTTGACATTTGAATTTTCCTACCACTTGCTTCTGGCTAATGCATACCAAAGAAGAAAAATGAAGGGAGATGAAACTCCAATCAAGATATTTTGTATTTATTTATTAAAACTTGTAGTGGAAAATATGTAAACTGCAAAGAATACTGAGGTTGTCTATTGCTGGTAAACTTGAGGCTTCCAGGTTCTCTGTGGTGGATCAGAATCTTCCCCTCTTCCTCCTCTGCCCACTGTGGTATGCTCAGGTAATGCTAATTTGTTGGAGCTAAAGATCACTCATCAGCATAATATTAATAAATATTATTAAATTAAAAAGTAAATCTATCCATCATGTCTTGTTTTTATTGTTCCATACACACAAAGCAACTTTTGATGGTTTTGCTTTGAGCTTACTAGGACCCCATCCTGGCCCCTGTAATATGTGAAATTGAATCTTCTACATGAAAATTTAAATAGATTTTCATTTCCTGAGAAAGTAGCAATGACTTTCACATATCCCAAACTTCTTCTTCTTCTTCTTCTTTTTTTTTTTTTTTAGAGACAGAGTCTCACTTTGTCGCCCTTGGTAGAGTGCCATGGCTTCATGGCTCACAGCAACCTCCAGCTCCTGGGCTTAGGCAATTCTCTTGTCTCAGCCTCCTAAGTAACTGGGACTATAGGCGCCCACCACAACACCCGGCTATTTTTTTGTTGCAGTTCGGCCAGGGCCAGGTTTGAACCTGCCACCCTTGGTATATGGGGCCGGTGCCCTACTCACTGAGCCACAGGCACCGCCCAAACTTCTTATTTAAGACCAATGTATATCCTTACCAAAATGTCTAAATAAGACAGTAATTGATGAATAATCTTTTAATTTCCCACTCTTAAATAAAGGCTGATGTCTTTAGCCATGATGTAGTTAAGGAGCTGAAATCAAATATATAATTAAACTCCATAAGAAAATAAAATGGAAGCTCAGCTGCCTGTGGCACCCCACACCAAAGCCATCAGCAATCCTTTGTCCCATTGATATTAGAGTGGGTTCGCTTCTTAGCCTTCTGTCTGAGATCAAGTGTGATATCAGAGATGGGTCTTGAGAGTGGGTTCCTCCATCTTGGAATATCAGCTACAAACATAAAATCTCACCTGTGAGTACTCCTTCCCAGCTATAATGTGGGTAGAAATCAGGGAAGTCCATGAACTTTTGCATAGAGGAAAAAATTAAGGGCCCAGGAGAATGATTCACAGGAAGGATATATATTTTGATAGAGCACTGGCAAGACCTGCTGTGAAATGCTACTTGGAACTGTTGGAATACCATTCTGAGTGGCAGCCAAAATGGGGGAGATGATGAACATGAGTGGCCTTGATAGTTCACGCTTTGAAGACAATCCTCCTTATTAGCATCAGCTCTGCAGATGCTGCCCTGCAAGGCTCTTGGCAAAACTGGTCTGGAGTACAACTCGTGGAGGCCATAGGGATTTAGAATGCTAGGAGGAGGGAAATGGGGTCAGGGTCTCTACCTAAAAGCAGAACAGAAATGTGGCTTCCCTGAGTAGGAAAAACAAGAGTTGGAGAAAGCTGCCACCACAGTTGATTTGAGTTCTAGTTTTTTCAGAGCTGCAAGCCTAGGAAGGAAGGTAGGAAGACACAGGTACATCCTTTCACATCAGATCTGAGCTATGCTGCCTCTTGATTCTGTAAGTACAGTATCTCTGAGGTTTTTATAAGAGCTGGTTCTGAACTGTTTGCTATGGGAATGTGGAGGTTGGTAGAGATGGTAGCAAAGTTGAGAGAGAGAGAAATTTTCTGGAAATGATGAGCCACCTAAAAACCAAAATTTGAAACTTGAGTAGGAAAATTAATATCAGGACAATCAGAAAATTAATTGATTCTCTTTAAAAATTAAAATAATACAATAAAGTTAAAAGGTTTTTAATTATGCCAAAGATCATTAAAGACAAAGGAAAATCATCTATATCACAAATAGCAACAAAATATGATGAAATCTATGAAAGACAAATAAAAAAAATCATGTATATCATAAATATCAACAAAATATGATGAAATCTATGAAAGTCTATAAAAAATAAGCAAGCTAGAAAATAAAAAATATATAGTCATTGTGATTAAAAACTCAACAGATAGGATAAATTTTAGACTAGAAACAGGCAAAAGGTTTTTAATTATGCCAAAGATCATTAAAGACAAATGAAGGAAAATCATCTATATCATAAATATCAACAAAATATGATTAAATCTACGAAAGTCTATGAAAAATAAGCAATCTGGAAAATAAAAAATATATAGTAATTATGATTAAAAACTCAATGGATAGGATCAATTGATTTTAGACTAGAAACAGGCAAAGAGATAACTAGTACATTAAAAGGAATGTTATGTAATGCAGCCAAATGCAGGCAAGAGAAATGAAGAGACTTGAAGACAAGTAAACAGAGAGACAGACAGGAAAGCTGGACTGAGAGACTGCTTGCACCAATAAAGGTTTACGAAAGTACAAAAGAGGAAATTCTAAAGAAGCATTATTTGAAGATGTTATAGGTAAGAATATTCCAGAAGTGAATAAATCCTTGAACCTTCATAGTAAAAGTATTCTCTATATACTTAGAAAAACAAATACAATTAAATCTATATATATGAGGTCTGACAATTAAGTTAATGAACTCATCCTAGAAAAAATGCTATAGTCATCTTTGGTAAATATCACAATGTTCAGCTTCTAAATACTCCCCTTGGGAAGCTGTACACTAATGCCAGTACCTAGTTCACCCTTCAGAGCAATTTTGGAACTCTTTCTGGAATGTCCATCAGAGCTGTCATCATATTAACCTTTATCTTTGGGTAAATAAAAAAATCATTGGGAGGTGGATCAGGTGAGTAGGGATATTTTTCCAATATAGTTATTTATTTACTAGCTAAAAACTCCCTCAGTTGAGCTCTTTGCTCTTTGCTTTTGTTCATTGGTGGATGCCTTTGGGACCATTTTGGTATGCATCTTTCTCGTGCCAAGATTTTTAGTTAAGATTTTCCTGTTTCTCTATTGATGTTTATTTAGCCTGCTATGCTTCCCATAGTCAGCTGATGATTTTGACATAAATTTGATGAATTTTGCAATATTTTTATCAGTTCTGGTTTTACTGGCTGCCCTGACCTCTCTTCATCAGTGACTCTTTCTCATCCTTCAGAAAAACATTTGCTACATTTTTAACTGCCATTTGCTTCATGGCACTATTCCCATAAATTTGTACTAACATGTCTCTGATTTCACTTCTACTCTTGCCAAATTTAACAAGAAATTGAATGTTTGTTTGTTGCTCTAATTTGAGTTCTGAAATTCTCATGATGGCGCACAAAAACATGCAACAACAGTGAATGCCACTCAGCAAGACACCTCCACCCATTGACACAAACACAACCGTGAAACACTGATATACCAAGGTTATAAAACCTTACTGAGTTGTTGTACAGTGCTGCCAATGAAACTACAAGTTCACAAACTTAATTGTCAGACCTCATAGACATAACTGTGAAACTGAAGACCATCAATGATAAATAGAAAAATCTTTGGACTATCAGAGCAACTTATTACCTACAAAGGAACTTCTAGGTAGATAGTGAGGAATTCCTGCCCTCCCAGGGGACAAAGGCAGGGGCCCCACCTTGATGCTGCCTCAAGCAATTGCCACATCTGAGGAAGGACAAAGGCAGGTTTCCTGTCTCAGTACTGCCCCACCTTGACTCTGCCCCAAGCAACTGCACACCTGGGAGAAGCCATTGGCAATCTGCAAAAGAATACAGGGGGTGCTAGGCAGCCTGGGAAAAATAGGATCTGGAAAGTGACTTGGAGTAACCTAAGGCTAATTAGCAAGTCATTAAAGTGGTGACCTCTGGACCACAAGGAGGGCACAATTCAGACTCTATAAAATAAGACCCCAAGACCATAATCAGAGCCTCTTGTCACAACAGAGGCCTGTTTGTTGTCTGTGGCAGATGTATCTGTTTCTACTCTATAAACATGACTTGCTCTTCCTCAATGAACTTTGTTTTGCATTCACCCTGCTTTTTGTGTGTCTGGTCATACTTTGGCCAAGAACATACCAAGAATCAAGAACAGACTGCCAACCCAACAGAACATGTAGCCTGAAAGCCAACCTCTCATCAGCAACAGTCTATTCTAAAAGTTAATGGAGTCAAATTTTCAAAATGTTGGAAAAATGTGTGGTAATGTGGACTTGTACCAAGTTTTATGGTTGACATAAAAATAGGGAAACATTGATGACTTTTGTAGACATAGAAAGACTAAGGGACTTTACTACCCAGACTCACAGAAAAGCCCCTAAGCAAAAAGAATAATGAATCCAGGCAGAAAAATAAATGGAATCAAGAAAAACAGCAAATACAGAAATAAAGAAGAAATTGGTAAATTTTATTAATTATTGATTACTATAAGAAGAAAACAAATGAGCATATTTTTGTGCATTTTATCTTTAAAAAAAGAAATGAAGCTCTGGTTAATAACAAGATGAAACAGGCCTAAGTATGCCTGTTTATCATTGAACATGTGGGTTAGAATTCAATCTTAAGCCTTCCTTTACCACCAGCTGACTGGATGGACCCCCCCTGTTGGCCAAGGGGACAAGGAGATACCATAAAACTGAGTTGCTGGCCATGAGAAGGGAGGTCAGCCATGCCTCATGTGTCCTCCTCCCTTTTAGGAAATGTCCTTTGTAGCCCCTTAACAAGCTTAAGGCCATGCAAGACAACCTGTAGGTCCTCAATATACATAACAAATTACTTGCCTCTGGGTATGTGTCCCTCAGTTTGTCTCTTATTGTCTCTTGACTTCCTTATCTTAACTTAAAACATTCTAAGCCTTTAAACAAAGCTTCATTTCTTCAACCAATTACAAATCAGAGTCTTTGAATCCACCTATAATATATAAGCCCTCACTTGAAGATGTCTCACCTTTTGGGGGTCAAACCAATATATGCCTTCCATGTATTGATTTATGACTTAATGTGTTAATTCCTGGCTCCATAAAATGTATAAAAACCAAATTGTAACCCAAGTACGTGAGTACTTGCTCAAGGTTTCTTGGGTGTGGCTCTAGGCCATGGTTCTCAAATTTGGCTTCTTTTTCCTTAACAAATATAAGCTCTCCAGGAGTCAGGATTTTACTTTGCTTTCTGTGATATTTTCCACACTCAGCATAGTGAGTGTCACATAGAAAGGATTCAAAGGTATTTCTTGGTTGAGAATGGTGGTTCACCCATGTAATCCCAGCACTTTGAGATTACTTGAAGCCAGAAGTATGACCAGCCTGGGCAACATAGCAAGACACGATCCCTACAAACAAAATTTAAAAATTAGCCGGTGTGATGGTGTGAGCCTTTAGGATTGCATGAGCCCAGGAGCTTGAGACTGCAGTGAGTTATGATTGGGCCCCTGTACCTCTAGCCTGGGAGATAGAGCAAGACCCTGTCTCAAAAACAAACAAAAAACCACAAAAAGTATTTGTTGAATGAGTAATGTAATGAGGTTTGGTAGAAGCAAAGATTTAATGGGCAAGATACCAAGTTTTTGTCTTGTTGTGGAGGAGACTAGAAGAACTTGGCACATTGTTAGAAAAAATAAGGTTAATGCTACAAGTATAAAAATACAAGAAAAAAAATCATAAAGAGCTTTTGAAACAGGATTGGAAAACAAAGAGAACATTAAAAAAATATTAGTTTAATAGAATGCAGAGAAGAAAAAAGAAAAGAAAAGAGAAAACCATCTGGTTTCTCTTGGTAAAGAGAAACCAGATGGTAGAAATAAATTCAAATGTAACAGTAATGATAATAGATATAAATTGAATCAACCTACATATTAAAGGACAGAGACCATCAAATTGGATTAAAACAAATGAACAACAATAAACCAAATCTAGAAAATTTCTAAAAATGAATTTGCCAGTGAAAGGTTAAAAAGGAAAGTTTGGGAACTAATATTCAAGGCAATGATACTAATCAAAGGAAGCTTTTATAACATTAATAATAAAATAGAATTTGATCAAAAAAAGGTTACTAAGGATAAAGAAAGGCCCTTCATTATGCTAAAAACAATGCATGCCAACAGCATAATTGTGTATGCACTTAACACATAACTCTGAAATATATCAGGTAAAAACTAAAATAATTAGAAGTTAACAAAACCAGAGTAGAAGATTTTAACACATGACTATCAGAAATTGCCAGATCAATTAAACAAGCGCTAGAAAGTCTATGGAATATTTGTTCAACATGATAAAAAACTTGACATGAGAGATACAGGTAGAGAGATCTGTGTCCAACAGAAATAGATAATATCTATTCTTTTAAAGAACACCTAGAACATTAGGAAAAGGATTATAAATCAGGACACAATTTTCCAACAAGTTTTTTTTTTTTACTAAGTTACTATTATTAAAAGCAATTAACTAAAAATAATCAAGTAAAAATTTTAATGTATTCAGAAATTGAAACATGCATTCCTAAAGAACTCATGAGTTAAGGATTACCTAATTAAAAAGTGGGCAAATGAAATAAAGAGATTTTATTTATTTATTTATTTTTGCAGTCATGGCCAGGGCTGGGTTTGAATCTGCCACCTCTGGCATATGGGGCTAGCACCCTACTCCTTTGAACCACAGGTACCGCCCAAAATAAAGAGACTTTTTTTTTTTTTTTTGAGACAGAGCCTCAAGCTGTCACCCTAGATAGAGTGCTGTGGCATCGCAGCTCACAGCAACTTCCAATTCCTGGGCTCAAGCGAGTCTTCTGCCTCCGCCTCCCAAATAGCTGGGACTACAGGCGCCCGCCACAACGTCCGGCCGTTTTTTTTTTTTTTTTTTTTTTGGTTGCAGCCGGCAATTTTGTTAGGCGGCCCGGGCTGGATTCGAACCTGCCAGCTCAGGTGTACATGGCTGGCGCCTTAGCCCGCTGAGCCACAGGCGCCGAGCCGAGAGACATTTTTTGAAAGAAAGCATGCATGTGGTCAAAAAATACGTGAAAAAATGCCCAGCCTCACAAATCATTAGAAAAATGCAAGTTAAAACCATAAGGAGATACCATCTTATGCCATTCAGAATGGATGTTATTAAAAAGTCAAGGAACAGGCGGTGGCTGTGGCTCAAAGGAGTAGGGTGCCAGCCCCTTATGCCGGAAATGATAGGTTCAAACCCAGCCCCGGCCAAAAACTCCAAAAAAAAAAAAAAAAAAAGTCAAGAAACAATAGATGTTGGTGAAAATGCAGAGAAAAGGGAAAGCTTAGACACTGTTGGTGGGGATATAAATTTGTACAACCTCTGTGGAAAAGAGTATGGAGATTTCGTAAAGAACTAAATGTAGACCTACTATTGGTATTTACACAAAGGAAAGAAGTCATTATATAAAAAGACACCTGCACATGTGTGTTTATTGACGCACAATTCACAACATTTAAGTCACGGAATCAACCTAAGTGTTCATCAGTGGATGACTGGATAAAGGAAATGTGGTCTGTGGATTGCACAGAGCAATATTCAGCCACAAAAAGAATGAAATCATGTCTTTTGCAGCAATATGGATGGAACTTCAGGCCATTATCCTAAGTGAGAGAATTTAGAAACAGAAAGTCAAACACTGCATGTTCTCACTTGTAAGGGGGAGATAAACAATGGATAGATACAGACGTGCAGAGTGGAGTGATAGACGTGGGAGACTGCAATGGGAGGAAGAGAGGGAGAAGTGTGAGGGATGAAAAATGACCTGCTGGGCACAGTGTATACTACTCGGCTGATGGGCGCGCTGAAGGCCCAGACTTCACCAGTGTGCAATATATATCCATGTAACTAAACTACACTTGCATCCCCTAAATCTGTAAAAAATAATAATAATAATTAATTTTAAAAAATGAAAGGCAAATGTAAAAAAATAAATTAAATCACTGTACAACAGTCTCTGCCTGATGGTTTGCAAAGGCATTTCACATAATATTCAGGAACTGAGACTTCGTGTATTTTGCAAACTTTTTCAGAAAATAGAAAGAGTGAGTAGGTCATTAGGCCATTTCCACATTCATCCTTTGATTCCCAGGCTTAAGTGTTCAGTTCCAAAAGAGACAGAACCTATACTGTTCTCTGATTCAAACCCTCATGCATCCTCTGAGTGACAGCACTATACTTCCCAGGTGTCATATCAATGGGTGTTGTAACTGAGTCTCCAGTAAAACCTCCAAGCTTTCAAACGGGCCAGCTGCCTCCTAATGACAAGATATGGAGCAAGTGTGACTGGGTCCACAGGTCTGCATCCATCACTGTGGACTGAGTTCCTGGACCAGCTGCAATGAGGTTCCATAGCAGTAAGTCAGGTGTTCTGTGAAACTGGTGGTAACTGAAGGATACACTGAGGCAAGAAGGTGGATCCACTTCCAGAAACAAATAAGATGCTTGTTTAAGTGAGACAGATCCTGCCCTCCCTAGGACAGGAAGTCCAGTGTACCAGTCAATGAATGTTACCTACTGAGGACCCAATGTTACCTCTGAGGACCCAATGTTAGTCGGAGGAGTAAGCATACCTACCAGTAGCATTCCTTAGGTCAGCCTTGGCAAGGGAAGTCCAGGTCACTGAGCCCATGCAGAGCCTCCATACACACTGCCACAGCCACTTTGCTCCTAGGCACACTGAGCGAGCCCTGGGATGGCCGGGGAAGGAGGCACTGAGCCGGTGTTTCTGCAGAGCCTCCTCTGCAGTGAGTGCTTTCTGTGCAACACTCGTGTTGGACACAGATACCTTCACAGGTGGTGTTCATGGACCCATTCCCCCAAGTTCTTCATCACCAATCGTACAATACTATTCCTAGCCCTTGACTATTCAGCCACTATTATCAATTTCCTGTGTGTTAGCATATGTCTGGGCATCTTTCATTCCAGCTGTAATGGGCAACCAAATGGAACAACGGTTTTTGCTCTGGGAGGATCTCCTTGCTGCTACCCTTTGCAGTTGTTCCTGGGTGAGCCTGCAGTGATTATGCTGTCCAGCAAGCATATCAACCCAATGTGAGCTTTCTCACTGGATCCTCCCAGTTTCCAAGGATATTTATTACAATGTTGCATTTGATGCTTGGAGAAATAATCCCAAGCATCGAATAATCCCAACAGACCCATCTGTATTGGGTTTGAGGTTTTTTCCCTTTGGTCAATTGCATCATACGGAGCTTCTGAGGAGGCAACAGAAGTGTTGGGGTGATCTGAGGCGCCCCTTCGTGAAACTTACTTGTAATTTGTAGACCTGCCTGCACTCTCCCTCTCGTATGCTGATCTTGCTGGATGACAGGCTGCTGTTGCACATGCCCAACCTCAAGCCCAAATGCACCAGACAATATGCAATTCATTGCAAGAAGCTCAGGCTGAACAATGATGAATCATTTGGTCTCTATCTAAGCCAACAGCAAGGTAAAACCTTGTGACTGAGAATAGTTAGCTGCACAAAAGGGCACAGTTGTGCTGTGTTCCGAAGTCCCTTGGGCCTGCACTGTCATTCTCCTATTGAGCTTCCCTGGTGATCCATGTGACATCCCTATTTGCCATGGACACTTTTGGCATCATTAGACTTGCAAGATCAGAAGACCGAGTGGTGGGGAAGCTTGAACTGCAGCCAGAACATGCTGCAACGTCTTAACTTTTTCTGATCTCCACTCAGAACAGGCATCATTATGGGAGACGATAGATCGGTCAGACCGTACACTCAAATGTGGTGGATGTAGCTTATGAAACCCAGAAAGAATAATGAAGCATTGTGTCTTTTTTTTCATGGTAGATGGTGCAAGGTATAGCAACTTATCTTTCACATGGAGGGAAATAGCTTGACGTAGTTCAAGCCATTGAACCTCAGAATCCTTAGTGAAGTGGAGGACCATGTCTACTTCTTGCTTATGAGATTCAGTCAAAATAATGTCAATGCAGTGTATGGGTGTAATATTTTGTGGACTTTTAAGATGACCAAGCTGTCTATGGACTACATCAGGGCAGATGGTGGTAGAATTGACAAAGCTCTGGGCCAGGGCTGTGAGTGTGTACTTTTAACACTGCCAGGTAAAAGCAAATTGCTTCTGGTGGTTTTCACAAAAGGAGTCAGAGAAAAAGAGTTTGTCTAAAGCTATAGCTGCATACTACATGTGTTCATTTTCTCAAGTTAAGATACCTACTAGGGCAGTAGGTATAATTTGAGTTGTCACCTATTTGAGTTTATAATAGTCCATAGTCATTTCCCAAGATCTATTCAATGTCTGTCTGCACAGGCCAAATAGGTGAATTAAATGGGAATGTGATGGGTATCATTAGCCTTGCATCTTTTAAATCTTTGATGATATAATTTTATAATTTTCCCAGAGATGTTTCTGGTTTATGTTTGTCATGAAGGAAAGTTCCAAGGGATTCCAATCAGCCTTTCCTAACATACTGGCCCTCATTCCATATGTTAGAGACCCAATTTAGGCTTTCTCATTGGATTCTCCCAGTTTCCAAGGATATTTATTACAATGTTGCATTCGATGCTTGGAGAAATAATCAGAGTGGTCTGTGGACTAAGTGGGCCCACTGTAAACTGAACTTAAGCCAAGATCCCATCTATCACCTGACTAGTGAAGGCCTCCACTATTATTAATGGACACAGTGGCATTTTGTGTCCCTAAAAATTAGAGTTTATTCAGATTCAGTGTTTTCTCTTTCTTCAAAGGTCTAGGTATTTCTCTTTCCCCAATGCCCTGTTCATCTAATAAATGATCTCAGGTTTCTCTGGGAAAAACTTTGAGGAAAATTTATAAAATGCACATCAAGAATTTGGACATTTATAGGGGGTGGCACCTATGGCTCAGCGAATAGGGCACCAGCCCCATATGCCAAAGGTGGTGGGTTCAAACCCGGCCTTGGCCGAACTGCAAAACACAAAAAACTAGCCGGGCATTGTGGCAGGTGCCTGTAGTCCCAGCTACTCGGGAGGCTGAGGCAAGAGAATTGCCTAAGCCTAGGAGTTGGAGGTTGCTGTGAGCTGTGTGACGCCATGGCACTCTACTGAGGGCGATACAGTGAGACTCTTTCTCTACAAAAAAAAAAAAATTGGGGGGGGGACATTTATAGTAGGTAATGTTAAGTACATAAGTACATTTGTACATATGTGTTTATTCAAAAAGACCTAAGCTCCCATCAATGAAAGGATTCTGGGTCTGTTGATTGACATATGCCTGGAAATTCAGTGAATGATCATGACTTTCCACTGTGGAGACTCAAGGCAGGTTTGGGAATACCAGTGTAGGAGACACCTGAAAGAAACACCTTGGTAATAAAGGAATGAGGAAGAGATTGGTCTCTCAGGAAAAAGCAGGAGAGCACAAGAGTACATACATTATTGCTTGGCAGTCTCCGCACCTGTGGTACAAATAGCCACGGGATCACGTCTATTAATAGCCTTGGGAGAAGTTTGTCGGGGCTGCTCCTACTAAGACTGACTAAGTTGCCTCTGACCTGACTGAGACACGGGCTCCTGGCACCCAGTCGGAGCCATACCCCAAGCAAAAACGTATCACCAGCCGTATCCTGGCAGCTTCGTGGGCCAGGGCCGGCGATCTACCGTCCCGTCTCCGACAACCAGACTTACAATTTTTCCTGTTGCATGAACCAAGAAACACCATTGACACCGTGATCAATTAACCACCATTATAGATCTTTGAAGGTCAAGGAATTCTCATCAGAACATCTCTGCTTCCCTTTACAGGGGATGTTGCCGCCTTGACTTTGGTGGTTAAACACAGCCATTGTCTTCTGCTGCTCTGGGGTAACATTATCCTCCCTGAAATCATAAAGCCCATCTCAGTGGTGGTTTCCATTTCTGTCATAACTATTCTTTGAAGAAGAGCAACCACAAAACTTTTCAAGGATTCGAGTTCTCCCCACACTTATGTATTTCTTAATGCCTTAATTAAGGGCGAGTCCTCTGAACCTTTTAGTACAAAGTAGGTGGGGTTGGGTAGGGTGCTGATTGCACGTGATAATAACAGTCCAACATTGCTGTCAAAATACAATGTAACAGATATTCTTCCCATGAAGAACCAGGGTCTACTTTTTCTTCTTTGAATCTGGGCGTGGACTTAGATCTATTTTGACCAATGAGGTATGGCTGAGTAATGTAATGGGCTCTCTCTCTGTCTCTCTCGCTCTCTGCCTGCTTTGGGAGAGGCCAGTTGCCATGCCAGCCCTGTGGAGAGGTCCATGTAAAGAGGAAACAAAAACTTTCTGCCAACAGCTAACAGCATCCTCCCAGCTCTGTTAAGTGAGCCACCGAGGAAGTGGATCCTCAAGCCTGACAGTGACTGCAGCCCCCACCAACATCTGATTACAACTTCAGAGAGGCCTCAAGTCAAGTAGGATCAATCAAGATGTTCTTGAATTCTCAGCTCACAGAAACCAGGAGGGAAATAAGCTCTGATGATTTTAAGCCATTATGTTTTAGGGTGCTTTGCTACATAGAAACAGATAACTAATACATACTAACTACTTGCGGATATGGAAACATTTCATAAAAATAGAGGAAAACAGGCATGGATGTTTCTTTATTGGGATAATGTAACTTCTAGAGATAGAAAAGGGGAATGGGCCTGGGAAGGAGCTCAAAGTAAGCTTCAGAGGTATCAGAGAAACCAGGGAGATTTTATTTTTTTAAAAAAGAAAAGACATAAAACAATAAGACACAAACTAAGATTGTTAAATCTGCCTGGCATATACAATGAAGCATCTATAATATCAGTCCGTGCTTTTCTCTATGTTCAAAAAGCTAAATTAAAATAGCAGGGGTGAAGGGACTGAGATGTACTTTTGCCTAGGTGGCAAGTTTGCCTAAGGTTAAGTTTACCCCAAATTCTCAACGGAAGGGTCTGATTTTGGCCGTTGACACTTTTTTCAACCTATCCGGGCTTTAGCTTTTCCAGTGAGACCTCTTGCTTTCTATTCCTGCTGCAGAGAATGTGGCGGAAGAATGTCCCCAAATTGCTCTGGCAACCCTCCTAGAGGCAGAGCTGTGGGAGTTTATTTTCTAAAGCCACATGCACACTGGAGAAGCTGTTTATAACCCTCTCAGGGATTGCTTTTATGGGATTTATTTTGTGAGGGAAAACATACATGAGGGAATTAAAGGAACATTATGTTATAGATGATAGAATTTTAAAGTGGAGAGGGAACTCCGGCTCACCTTCTCTCCCAGAGCAGGGATGTCTTTTACAATGTCCCCAACAGGTGGTGAATCAAGCCCTGCTGTAACACGTACCAGTGACTGTGGCTCACTCCTTCACGGAGCAGTGTGTTCTGTGGAATGGCCTGGAAAGTGCTCAAGTCCAAGAACACAAGTCCCTGTGACTCTCATCCACTGCTTTTAGCTTCTAAAGCGACACATTAAAAGTTTACGCACTTCTACATGACAACCTTCAAATGTTTGAAAACAACATTTGGGCCCTTCTGTAGGCTTTTCTCCTCCTGGTACAACATCCTCAACTCCTTCAGAAAAGACACGACTCCACCAATTCTTGACACCTGTTATACGTGCCTGCTGTATACATGTGTTTTGTAGCATCTTCAAATTTTCTGCAATTGTCCATATTGAAGAAAGGGAAACTGAGGCTCAGGGAACTTAACCTTGCCTAAGGTTTCAAGGGTAGTAAAGCAGCAAAACTAGTTAAGCATAAGGAACTAAGCCCATGGGCTTTCTTCTACTCAGTCCTCCGTGAGAATCATGGAGTCTTGTAGGGCACCAAACCCCCTCTGTCTTCTCTGATCCCGACATGTTCTACCACGCAAACCTGAGATGTGCTGGTAGTTTAGCTTATAGCATCCTCGTTCCAATCATGTGAGACATGCAGGAAAGGTGTTAGAAGTCACATGTGACAGACCAGGAAACTGAGGCTTGGAGTGCTGAATTGTCTAAAGAAACAACCCAACCATTTGGGGAAGAATTGGGATGCAAACTCCAATCTTCACATTCATTATCAGCCCTTTCCATGGCACCAAGACACCTGGTCACATTCCAGAATCTCATCAGCATTAAGAACTAGTCCCGCCCCGATTTTTTTTTTTTTTATTAAATCATAGCTGTGTACATTAATGCAATCTTTGGGTACAATGTGCTGGTTTTATATGCCATTTGAAATATTTTCATCAAACTGGTTAACATGGCCTTCACCGCATTTTCTTAGTAATTGCATTCAGACATTCATACTCCACACTTAGTAAATTTAACATGCACCCTTGTAAAATGCACTGAAGGTGTGGTCTCACCAATTACCTCCTTCCACCCCTCCTTCGCCCTCCCCTCCCCTCCCTCTCCTCTTTCCCCTTCTTCTTGGGCTGTAGTTGGGTAGCCCAAGCTATAAATTGGTTTCATAGAAACCATCCTGATTAATCTGGATTCAAGTATCAATTAACCCACTTTAAAACTGCCTTAGCTTCTTTGGCAGTCATGTAACGCTACTGCCTTATGTAGATTCTGTTAGTAACATTCCTCACCCTGCATCTCTTATTTTGTTTTATAGAAATGGCTGCAACATCATAATCTCTTCTGCAATTGAGTTGCATTGATCCTGGTAAAACTTCCTCTTTCTTTCCTTCCACTATCCTTACAATGTGCTCAGTCCCACAGCTCCAGCCTGAGAGGGTCTCTTGAACTATTGCTGTGCCATCCAATGTGGTGTCTACTCCTGTTAGAACTGGGCCACTTGCATGTTTGATAGGCACACATTTGCTCTCATAGTGGAGTTGTTAATCACATTGCTGGAAAGCACAACCTTGTGAGGGTGGAAGCCTAGGGTGTGGATTCTAAGTAGAGTTGCCTGAGGAAATAGGATTGCAGAGCAGGGAAGCCAGCGTCTGTTCAGATGCTACCACTGCATCTTCACTGTGCCAACTGTGGGTGTGTGGAATGTCAGCTCCCCAGAAGTATATTCCCTCCCTATGGCAGCGGGAGGCTGCTGGAAGGAATGAGACACACACGGGGACATCTCCCACATCCTCCTGACATAGAATCATCCTAATACTTTGCGTTCAAGTTCACAGTGAAGGTTGTTCAATGCCATTGCATTTCCCTGCCTCTGCCTCACCGGTGGACTTCAAGTTGCTTGGAAATTCCATCCCAGCTTCTTCACTTTGGTATCAATTCCTCCCCCCTCTCAAGCTTGTTTCTAATTGCTTAGCACCCTCTCCTTTTCCTGTAACCATTTTCTTCCAAACAGATGGTGTTTATAGACAAGAAAGAAATGGAAGTTATTCAATTGCAAGGCTGGTAATCAATATCCAAAAACCCTCTGAAGATGCCAGCCAGAGTGGGGCTTTCACGGATGCATCGACTAAAATAGCTCTGAGCAGCAACCCACCAGCCTAGTTGGGGCTGTGTCCAAGAGACAGGACAGTCTACAGTCCCTTGTAGTTCGTTACATGGGATAAATATTTGTGGTCTGCCGGCTTTTCCCTGGTTCCCCCTGGACGTCCAGGGCTGTGTGTGAGCTGTGTGTCCATGCAGCTTGCAGCAGAGACCTGCTCTCCCCTGAGCTGGTGCTCGGCCCCACTGCCAGGAGGTATTATTGAGCTCCTGTTCCATTCTCATTCTCTGCTGTCCACTTGTTGCTGTGGGAGACCCAAGAGAAGTGCCAAGGCTCTTGAGTTGATGGGTAGACTGCCCTGCCAGGGCACTCTGCCCTTTCAGTTATGCCTTAGCCAGAGGTATTTCAAAATAGGGCAGGAGGAAGAAAAGGAATGAGGGGAAGAGAGCGTTCGTATATTTGGAACCATAGGAATAATCACTAAATGTGAAATAGCACGCGCACACACACACATTCACATTTGGTACCCAGGAACCTTGAGGGTGGGTGGAAGGAGAGGTTTGGGTTGAAGGTGAGAGAGGGGCCTAATTTTGGAGCCAGTTGCCAGGGGAGCTCTGATGAAGGGGCCCAAGAGCGGGTAGGAAATGTGAGGTGGCAGGGGGTCTCAGGCACCAAGACAGATAATAGGAAGTAACATAGGCTCCTCACTAATCCCAGGAGTGAGGCTCTACTGGTCACAGACAGGCTTCCTTATAGGTCAGGGGCCTGTCTGTAAGAGGATTTAGCCAAAGGCAGCCCCCAAACCTTAACCACTATTAATTTTAGGGACCTCTCTGTGCCTCCTTTCCTTTCCCTTAAGCGTGCGTAGCAAAGGGAAATATTTTTAAACCATAATTATACCAAAATTATAGAACTTTATGCAAAATATGCTCAAAGACCATAATGAGATAAGGCCTAAAAAGCAACAGGTCCATCTGTGGGAGACACCACCACAAACAGGTGAGCAGCACCAGCCTGGACTGAGGTGGGACCTAGGACTGAGGCGGAACCTGCCATTTGCTTCTTAGGTGGTTTCTATCACTCCCAAGCCTCATCAACTTAGTCTGTGAATCAGGGACTAAAATTTATACCATCTTGATGGGGTCCTCTTAAGAATTAAAGAGCTATTATGTTTTTAAGTGTCTATGCAGTCATGTTTGCAAACCAATGATAAATAGCAGCTGTTATGAGGCCATCCAAGCAAGTGTGTTTTACTTAAGGTGTGAAAGGTTCATTGATCAGCACATAAATGGAAGAATTTCTGTTTATGTAAGAGAACAAGTAAAAAGAACTCGAAAGACACTGAAAGGCTTAATGAGGGAGAAGGAAGAAGGGGGAAGGAAAGGAAAGAAGCAAGGATGACCAAGGCTGGCAGCTAAAGGGACAGCACATGTGCATGATCTTGTCCAGAAGCAGTTTTTGGCTCCTGTGAGCAGGTTGACTATGCTCAGTGAGGGGCTATCATGCTCCCTTTACTGAAGCAAATAGCTCAGTTTCAAGCTACTTCTGTGACTATTTGACTTGGGCAAAGGAATCTTATTACCAAGTTAGTTGCTAACTAAATATCTTTCAGGTTGAGACTTGATCCCTGACCTCACGCCATACATAGTCTGGGTGGGGAGACTAAGTTCCAGCAAAACAAGGAGAAAATGATGACTAGTAGAATTTGAAAGGTGCTAACTCAAGCACTGGAAGCAGGGCCTGGGGCTGGACAACTGGAGGCCACCTGGAGCCTTGATGAGTAGGGCATGTATAGTTAGGGCCAGTGGAAGGACATTCCTGGAGGGCAGAACAGCACACATAAACGGACTTCCCTGGAATGAAGGTCTGGTGGCCAAAGGTGGCAGGGAGCAGCTTAGTTCCAAATAAGGCCAATAGGGAAGGTTCTAACATGTACAGCTCACACAGAGTCAGAGTCTCAGTGAGGTATGTTGATTTCCTGAGGGTGGGGTAGAAATTGATGGCACAGAAGGGCATGAAGGTCAAAGTTAGGTGTCCAAACAGAGGAGACTATCTCAGAAAATACAAGGAATGTGGGACATGCTGGGAGTGGGGGGATATGGCAAGGGTCCAGTCAGGTGACAGTGGCACCTGGGTTAGTGGAGGTGAACTTGAGGAGTCTCCAAGTTGGGCAACAGTTTTCCTGCTCCCTCATTTCTAGCTTAAAGGGCTAATAAATACTACTATTATTAAAAATATAAATTGACATAACTCTTCAGAAAGAGTACAAACTTTTGGGAAATGAAGCAATAAGTCTACATTTGCAGAAGGGGGGGAAAAAAAGGAAGAAAAGAAATTTCAAGGCGGTTTTTTTTTTTGGCTCCATTTTCTGGATTTGTCTCAATTGTACCAAGCATGCATAGATAGCCAAGTCCTTAGCATTAGATTCTAGCATATTCAGATCTTATCAGTCCTGTCCTTGGAAGTCCCTGTACTACCTTATTATAAGCTGAATAATGACAAATATGTGGCAGTTTTCATCTTTTGTTCTTGTCATTTCCATACATACTATTTTAATGGCAAAACAATGAGATTACTAGCATTAATGTCTTCCTGTCCCCAAGCTCATTCCTGGATCATTTTGCCTGAGGTTGAAAAACAAAACAAACCAAATCAGTAAGGCCTTTTCCTTCAAACTAAGGAGATGTTCCTTGGTATTCGTATTTTAAAAATTGATTAAAATTTGCTTATCTGGTTTCTTTAGAATAAAAGAAAGTTAAATGGTGATTTGGGGGGGTTCATAATAAAGAATTTCCTCATGATGAACCTTACTGTTAATTCAACTTGTTTTGTTAAAATATTGAAGTCTTAGATAAAGAATAAAAACTCAGCATGATGGGAGAATTGGGGTTAAATTCATGCCTGTGTTTACCAACTATGGAAAATGATTGGTAACCCCCCAGCCAAGCCGAAGCCAGGTTTATCACCTCCTACTCCGTTCATAAAAAATTAAGTGTTGACTTTAATTCAAAAATATTCATATAAGCAGATACCCCTGGCTACAATGGAACCAGTACATTAATTTTCTGTCCTTAGTCAGCTCTTTTACTCAAGAAGTCAGCATGTATAGCCGGGCACTGTGGCGGGCGCCTGTAGTCCCAGCTACTCGGGAGGCTGAGGCAAGAGAATCGCTTAAGCCCAAGAGCTGGAGGTTGCTGTGAGCAGTGTGACGCCACGGCACTCTACCCAGGGCGATAAAGTGAGACTCT
>CAUYON010015724.1:0-45000 GCA_963573935.1 Arctocebus calabarensis
TGCAATAAACATTCTGGTACAGATGTCTTTGTTATAATGTGATTTTTGGTCTTCTGGGTATATACCTAGTAAAGGAATTATAGGATCGAATGGCAGGTCTATTTTTAGATCTCTAAGTACTCTCCAAACATCCTTCCAAAAGGAACATATTAGGGTGCATTCCCACCAGCAGTGTAAAAGTGTTCCCTTTTCTCCACATCCACGCCAACATCTCTGAATTTGGGATTTTGTCATGTGGGCTAGTCTTACTAGAGTTAGATGATATCTCAGAGTAGTTTTGATTTGCATTTCTCTGATGATTAAGGATGGTGAAAATTTTTTCATGTGTCTGTAGGCCGTGTGCCTGTCTTCTTTGGAGAAGTTTCTCTTCAACTCCTTTACCCACCCTGAGATGGGATCACTTGTTCTTTTCTTGCTAATATGTTTGAGTTCTCTGTGGATTCTGGTTATTAATCCTTTGTCGGAGACATAATCTGCAAATATTTTCTCCCATTCTGAGGGCTGTCTGCTTGCTATAATTACTATGTTCTTGGCTGTACAGAAGCTTTTTAGTTTGATCGGGTCCCAGGAGTGTATTTTTGATGCTGATTCAATTGCCTGGGGAGTCCTCCTCATAAAATAATCACGCAAGCCAATTCCTTCAAGAGTTTCCCCTGCACTTTCTTCTAATATTTTGATAGTTTCATGTCTTAAGTTTAAATCTTTAATCCAGTGAGAGTCTACCTTAGTTAATGGTGAGTGGTGTGGGTCCAGTTTTAGTCTTCTACAGGTCGCCAGCCAGATCACTCAGCACCATTTGTTCAATAGGGAGTCTTTTCCCCACTGGATGTTTTTAATTAGCTTGTCAAAGATCAAGTAATGGTAAGTAGCTGGATTCATCTCTTGGTTCTCTATTCTGTTCCAAACATCTACCTCTCTGTTTTTGTGCCAGTACCATGCTGTTTTGTAGAAGCAAGAATTTTAATGTAAGCTGACATTTCATCCAAGGGAGAGTACAAGAAAATCTGCCTTTACCTACGAACTTTGCCTTCCACAAAAAAATACTGATTCTACACAGTTTCTAGAGTTAGATACATAAGAATGTGTTCCAGATTCCTTTTCTTAGCTCCTCATAATTTTGAAGCCAGATTTCAGGAACAAAGAGAGAGAAAGAGAGTATGGCTGAGGTTTAAAAAAATAGCCTAAGACCTAGCATTTCTCCATGAACTAAAAGGCTAAAAGGCATCATAGTGGGCAAGAATTCACAAGTACCAACTACCTGTGAAATACAGAAACATTTCTGGGGATAGGAAAAATCAGGTAAAACCGCTGGATTCATAAAGCCACGGAAAAAGTAAAAAAAGACATAGTCTATAATACCAACTACTGGAGAAATACACAGGTAAAATCATCTCTTCCCTTAGCCTTTCACCCCACCCCCCCTTTGAGTGAGACAGAAAACCCAGTGAAACTCCAGGCTGTCAACCACTGGTACCCTACCGCTAGGCATGGCAACAGCTGCATGGCTCTGTTGAAATAAACTAGAACAATTTAACAGCTTTTATTGTTCTGCAGTGGTGTCTGAGCATAGCCACTTTCTCCTCCTAGGACTCCAGGGCCCCACAAGGGCAGCAATGAGAGAAGATCTCATTTACCTAAAAGCACTTATAAATTTTTAATTTGCTTTAACAAGTAAATTAACAAGTCCCTCATTCAGGCAAGTTTTATGGTTTCTTGCCACTTGGGGATGGCTGTAAAAGTTTTATAGATAATACAGAGCTACTGAGACTGCTCATAATAAATTGTCTGTTTCCTGTTATTTTATCAAAGCACTGGGCTTCTAATGACTTAAAGTCACAGTTTCCTTATATTCAGGCTTTTTATGAGACCATATTTATAAACTCCAAAGAATACTTTAAATTATACTGGGCCCTGATAATCATTACATTTTTTTTTTAATGGAAGCTTACCTTTAGCTCGCACCCAGTTAATAAATGCTGCAACATGTTTTGGAAACAACATACTGATTCTACCTATTATTTAAGATCCTACTTTAGCCAGTTTCTGTTAGCAAACGAGAACTGTTGTATACAGACTCGCCAATAGTTCTTCCCATTTAGATGTTATGTTTTCTCGATTGCTATATTTCATCCTACAAGAGAGTGGCCTGATGACTGCATGAAACATGCATGGTAAGAGAAGGTGAGCTTCAGGTGTGTGGACTAGAGCTTGGCCCTGGATTAACATTGAAGTGAGTTCCTAGTTACCAGCAAGCCATTCACAGCTTACTTATCTTAAAAAACTGTTGGTAGGAAGAAAGAGCAGCAAAGAGGAATGCCATTCAATGTTTTTACTCATTACTGATTGCCTACTTATTATCACCTGGTAATGGGGTTGACCGTGTACAGAATATAGAGAGGAGTAAGTATAGATTTTAAGATATACCATTTACTAATTACACAAATAAACTCAGTATTAGAAATCAGTGTCAAAGTAAGGAGAATGAAATATGCTCTCCAATCAATCCATGATAATGTACATTAGTGAAAGTGCGAAGTGGCCAGTCTGCTTTGTAACGCTCTTTTTGTTTTATACATGTGCACACACACACACACACACACACAGAGTAGAGATGAAAAGGCATGTACTTTTTCAACTTAAGTCTATCTAGGGAGGGAATTTTAAAGAAAAAGTCACCTATCACCCAGGATAGCAGGACCTATATGAGATCTCTGAACAAAATGATTCAAAAAGTGAGGAGATCACATCCCAGTTCATGCAGACACAGCACTGAAGCACGCACATCTCAATCCATCCACGCAGCAGACTTCTCCATCACCCACTGTAATCTCACATGAAGGCTCATCATTTAAATAATGATTATTCTTATGTGGATTCATACTTAACGATTCTTATGTCAATTATAGCACCCTGTTCAATGCCACAGAGCACAAACCTCTTGGCAGGTATGAGAACCCAGTCATGGAGAATGAATTCATAATGATTCTTTTCTATTTCCTCCCTTTCAGAAGGTAACAACCCAAGAGCGAAGACTCAAAAGAAGCTGTAAGATAGCAAAGGTTGGCATAAATACTGCTCAAGATCATATTTTAAGGATGGTGCATATATGTTGAAACCAGCTATTCTATCTCTGAAAAAACATCACCTCTCCTCTAATTTTGGCATTATATTCCAATTTTGTTCTGGAATACTCTCCAGAGGAAAGAAATAATGATCTGCATATTCTCCTTGAATTCAGCATTATTGTCCTTCTGATTTGGGGGGGTGGTTACAAGATGGGAACATGCTTGGCTTCAATTAGTATTATTCCCTCTAGAAAATCTGAGATAGTAACAGTGAAAATGATACAAACTAAATGAGTACAGTTCTTTACAAAGTTATTATTATTATTATTTTTTTTTTTTTTGAGGCAGAGTCTAACTTTGTCGTTCTCGGTCTATAGAGTGCCTTGGCGTCACAGCTCACAGCAACCTCCAACTCCTGGCCTTAGGCAATTCTCTTCCCTCAGCCTCCCAACTAGCTGAAACTATAGGCACCTACTACAATGCCTGGCTATTTTTTGTTGCAGTTTGGCCAGGGCTGGGTTTTAACCCACCACCCTCAGTAAATGAGGCTGATGCCCTACCCACTGAGCTACAGGCACTGCCCTTTCTTTCTTTTTTTTTTTTAATAATATTTTTACTGATGCGTAATTAATACACATAGTTTCAGGGTAGTGATAATTTAATACATTTATAAAACTTATAAAGAGCAAATTGGTATACACAGAATATCCACCACATTAACAAAGTATTTTCAAATGCATAATTCTATTCAATCTTCATAACCCAATGAAATAGTACAAGTATTCCTATTCTGCAGCTGTGATACTTTGTCTCAGAGACGTTGACTAGTCCCAGTTCACAAAGCTAGAGAGAGCAGGCTGGGTCTTGAACTCAGAGTTGTGGAGATACAGGTGAAGAGGAAGCTATAAAACTATTTTCATTTATATATAAGTATATATAATAACAGAATGCTCTTCCAAAATGCTACCTTGCTGTACTTAGTCTCTGTGCTAAATTAATACCTACAGCTGATGTACAGTTCTTCTATAGATCAGGGCATTGGTCAATACTGTAACTACATACGGCCAGTTTACCCCTTGTAAATGGCAAACACTGACTTCAACAGAAATTAGGAAAGGCACTTTTTCTTTTAAGAGCCTATCACAGAGACTAGAGCATCTGGGGGTGCTCAATAAATTTTCTGAATAAAAAGCCAATATTAAAATTGTAGGTATGTAATTACATTATTATTTGTTTTTATCTGTCTCTCCAGAAGCCTATAAACTACAGTAGAGCAGATTGTGTACCTTTAGTTGTATTGCTATGACCTCAGTGCCTGGTATAGTTATCTGTCATGCAGAAGGTACTCAATAAATGTTTGTAGATGAATGCTACATTCATGAATGACAGAACTAGCTTAATGCCCATTCATTACCATGCCTAAAAATATCCCCAAAATAGTAAGTGTAATATCCTCTCTTAATGGGTCAAAATCATGACTTTAAAAATGAAGAAAAAGCCCCAAGAAGTACACGTAGTTTTAAGACTTTTATATGTATGTGAGTACAAGTCTCCAAAGAAGGCCTTAAACATCAAAACCTCAATATGTGATCTAATCCTTTCAAGTTTACTGATGATTGCTTTTCATTAATCAAAATCATTAAAAAAATATTTGTCCAGCCCTCTGCTTCTCTGTAGAAGGCAGTTTGCCAAATGATGTTTCCATGCAAGTAAATGAGATGGTTCCTTGGTTACACCTAAAGTCCTTTAGATTCAGGAGTTTTTCAGGTCACGTTTCAGTTTAATCTTTCTCTTTCTTTAAGAACAGAATATCCTCTTTGCAGATCTCCCTGAGGGCTTGGTATTTGTAACATCAAACAGTATATACAAACCATTGCACCCACTTCCAAAAGCCTATTATACTGTCAACTGGCTTCCTAACTACAACCAGGGGAGAAGGCTTATAGACTCTTAAGCTTCTCCCAGCCCTTGGAAAGTACTCATAATTTCTCCAAGCTACCACTGCATTTTGTTTGACTAAAAAATTCCTAATAAGACCAGAAACATTCCAAGGAGGGAAAAAGCAACTTCAACTCAACTAACTATAAATCTCACCTCCCTTTTATTTCTTACCCCCTCTCAAAATTATAATTGTTGAGGCTCTGGGGATGAGGTATTGTCATGCATGGCTACCAATGAGTCATTTCCACACTGCTTAATGAATCATAATAAAATGCAGATCCATAGAAAACCAAGTCCAAGCAGGGTAAGAGTTGTGGCAGTGCCTTGTAATACAGCATGATTTAAGTTTTACTACTGATGTTGAGAGAAGCCTAGGAAGGACTAAGGGAGAGGAAAACAGACACAGACTGATTTTTAACATTCAAATCAGACTAGTATTTTCTGCATCCTTTCTTTGCTGTTTTAGGGTCAATCCACAGTAATACAAACTCAAGGGGAAACTGTGGCTGTGAGCTTATTCCAGCAGAGGCTCACTTCCTTAACTGTTAACAGACTTCAAGAATATCTGTTCCAAAGGGACACCTCTAATGGGCTCCACATAGGAGCAGGTTTCCAAAGCATACAGCAATATGCAACAAGTTCTCAGGGCTCACAACAAAAATATATAAATGAATACATAGTTCCCCCCCCCCCAGGTTAAACATAAAACCATTTATCTTCCCTAGATGTCTACATGTTCCTGCTTCCATTCTGTAAGAAGTTTTCATAGTTGGTTATTATAAGAAAATGAAAAATCTTTAAAGGACTCAGTGCTGGGATGACAGAAATGATGAACTGAAAATGACCAAGGAGAATACAAAGAGCAGCAACATGTGCTTTTCAAACAGACATACATCTGTGTGCCAGAAGAAAGTCATATCACCAAAATAACCCTCTGATTTGTTTCATTTGGCCCCTAAGTACCTCAAGGCTAAGTGCTTGACATAGCTGTGAAAGGTTCAAAAAACAAGGAGTAGTTTTGACTTGCAAACACTAAATAAATTCTGGGTAGAGTCTTTATAGGCTACTCAGTATATATCCTTCACAGAAGCTCTATATTCACACAGTGACATACTCTATAAACAGGTTACATGTTCCATGCCACCTGTGTGTTAGCAATGGTCACTTCTTTTTGATACAGAATCTCCTGGCCTTAAGCCTAAACAGCCTAGCAGCTGAAAAGGGGTGACTTGCTCAGTGTGAAATGCATTAGACACAGCTCACCTGTACATGCCCTTCATGTCTCTTCATAATTTCCTTTCTCTCCATTTCTGAGTTAATCTTTCAACTTATAAATTGGTAAGAATGCATCCACTGTGGATAATTTCTTCCCTCTAGAGAGAGCTTTTCTCTCATGCAAAGTCTGTCCATAAAAGTGAAGTTAAGTCAGACTAAAAATGTTGCCTAGATCCATGTGTGTTACTGAGCCAAGCAGAGATTACCACGTATAATTTTTAACTTTTGATTTTTATTTAATAACTCATTTGTATAACCTCAATGAGTGGAAGGAACAGACCTGAAGTGATTTGCAGTTAAAGACATATCAAGTTGG
Organism: Arctocebus calabarensis; assembly: GCA_963573935.1. Classification (NCBI taxonomy): domain Eukaryota; kingdom Metazoa; phylum Chordata; class Mammalia; order Primates; family Lorisidae; genus Arctocebus; species Arctocebus calabarensis. The sequence continues at coordinate 6,598 of CAUYON010015724.1, forward strand.
AAGGTTATGTCAGCTGCCAAGTCTGGAAATGGAGCCCTGCACAGCAAGAAAATGATGAGAGATTGGTTACAGCCATAAGTAATTGATCTGTCTGAAAATATGGGCTACGAATCATGGGATTAATGCTGGTACTCCAGCTGGGTTGCATTGCTCATTTCCCTCTAGCTCTCTGACAACAAAGACATGCTTCTTTCTCCAGGGACAAGAAATTTTTATTAAAATCTTTATACAACTTAGCAGCAAAGACTCTGTAAAAGCATCCTAGAGATTTGGGGAGGAGGGGAGGTGCAGCCATCATAAGAAAACCATCTCACAATTTTCGTTTGATCTGGTTTTCATTTCAAAGCAGTCACCAGCCTGCTTCCCATAGCCAAATGTACTTGCCCCTCAGCTCTGCAGACATGGATAGGGAGACCCGCAAGTGGTGCTCTGAGCTGGAGAGATGTAGATGAGTGACGTGGTAGAGAGCTGCAGGCAAAAATAAAGTGGGAAGGCATCCAAAACTGCAGCTGCGCTGGCCCATTAAAAAGCCGAGACTCATTCTGCTGTTCGACCTCATGCTTATCACCACATAACTATTCATCAAAGAAATTTCAGTGCAATTAATTAAATTATTCCCATGTCTGTGCCACAGAGTCGTTATTCCAATATCAGCTTTCACTCACACTCTCTTAAGCTCATGTCTGCATGCCAAGTCACTACTCTGGGGTTGTCCAGTCTCAATAAAGCTGTGCTCCTCACTACTCACACAGGCTATCATTTCTCTTTTTTATTGCCATTTATTTTCCACTAGGATTTTGCTGCCAGTATATTGGCAGGACTTCCAGTATATGGATGTAATGAAATCTACCACAGACACTTAACACGGGGTCAGGATGGAGCTCAGCTCATATGAAGCTGTAATATAATAAACAAATGCTTTCAGGAGGATTTTATCAGCTCAAAAATAGAACTTAGTATCCTCTGATAGCAAGTGCACAAAAATTTGGAGCCATTTGAAAATTCTTATGATAATTAAGTTTATGGTTGAAATATGCCTAACATGAGAAATCTGAGCTATAGCACAGATTATTCCTTTTCATCTGTCAGGGCTAGCTTATTAAAAAGGAAAAGAATATGTGCTGGTAAGATTATGCTCTTAAAAAAACAGCCATCTCCTTAGTGACACATGTAAAATTGGCATGCTCAGATAATTTGGGGGATATGACTATTGCATGTGGAATGCTGCTAAAGCTGTAACAAAATGTAAATGAGAATAATAATCCTCTCTACTTGATAGCCAGCAGACAAATACTTAACTCTCTTCTCCATCCCTTAAATGTAATCTATCACCACAGCAAATTATAGGGCTGGAAAAAGTGAACATCTACCCATGTTGGCACTGTATCTCATATTCCAGCAAGTTGACAGCCTTCATATAAACCCAACATCAGGAAGATGTAGACAGAAACTTCAGAAGTCTCAGGGCTAACTCAGACCTGGAAAGTAGGCACTCAGATAATTATCACAGAACCCAGAGAAGCCACCATCTCAGGCTTGAGGACAATTTATTACCTATGGGCCAAAAATCTTAGGAGGTAAGAAAGTAAAAAAGGAAAACATGTGCTTACAACATCAGGGATTCCAGTACCTGAGTGTCCTTAAAAACCTCAGCAATTCCAGAGTTTAAAAGTGAAAACACGTGATGTATTTCAGGTGCTGAGGCTTGATCCTGTCAATATAAACATCAGATTCTTGGTAGTAATTTCTATACGACCTATTAAAAAAATTTTTTTTATTTGTACTAAAGGCTATTTTTCAAATAGATCTATTAGGTAAAGAAATGATTAATGGAGTAGAAACAAAATAGTCCTACAAGGCTAAAAAAATTTCCAATTTGATGAAAACTATAAAACCACAAATGTAAGAGGTTTAAAGAACCCCAAACACAAGAAACGTAAATGAAATTACCCTAAAGCAGAACCATAATTTAACTGCTCAAAACTAGTGACAAAGAAATTCTTAAAAGCATCCAGAGGAGGGGGAAAAACAGGTTTTGTACAGAAAAAAAAAAGATTAAAATGTTTAACTAATTTTCTCATTTAAAAAAATGCAATTGTGAAGACAGTGGAACATTTTGAAGTTCTAAGAGAGAAAAACAAAACTATAACATAGAATTTTATACATAATTAAGATGTTTGTCAAAAATTAAGGTAAAATAAACATGTTTTCAGATAAGTTTTTTTTTTTGTAATTTTTGGCCGGGGCTGGGTTTGAACCCGCCACCTCCAGTACATGGGAGCACCCAAATCCTTTGAGATAGGATTTCACATGAGATTTCACCTATCTGCCTCAGATAGGTGAAAGCTTAAAAAATTAATCTCCAATAGACCTACACTTCAAGAAATGCTAAAGGTTTTCCATTAGATAGAAGGCAAATGATAATACATGGAAATACTGATAGGTACAGAAGGATGAAAAGCATCAGAAATTGTAAAACAGTATAAAAAAAGTTTTATACATATTATTTCAGTTTCTTCAAAAGATAATTAATTAAAAATCAATAATAATGTACTATGTAAAAATCAATAATAATGTACTATGGAAGTTATAAATAAAAATCAATAATAATGTACTATGGAAGTTTTTATACATAAAACTATATGACAAGATCACAAAGACAGGGGAGAAATAGAAGTATACAGTTATAAGATCCTTATGCTGTATTTGAATTGGTGTAGCATTACTTGAAAGTAGATGGAGTATTACAATTTAAAAACATACTATAACCCCTAATGAAATAACTAAAATCGCAAAATGAAGAGTTACAAATAATAGGCCAGGTAAGGGGGCTTATACCTGTAATCTTAGATCTCTGGGAGACCAAGGCAGGTAGATTGCTTAAGTTTAGGAGTTTGAGAGCAGCTTGAGTAAGAAGATTAAGACCCAATCTCTACTAAAAATAGAAAAATTAGCTAGGCACGGTAGCACACGCCTATAGGCACTGCTACTCAGGACGAAGGCAAGAAGAATGCTTGAGCCCAGGATTTTGATGTTGCAGTGAGCTATGATGGTGCTTGACTGGATAACAAAGCAAGACTCTGTCTTTAAAATAAAGAAAGAAAGAAAAAAATAAAACAAAACTGAGAACAGAACTAACATATGACCCAGGAGTCCCACTACTGGCTATATCCAAAAGAAAGAAAATCAACATATCAAAGAGATATTTGTGCTGTCATACATTTTGAAGCACTATTTAAAATATGCAAAATAAGATCAACCTACTTATAATACCAAAATATGGGAACAGATGAATGGATAAAAAAATGCGGCATATCTAATAAACTATTATTTAGCAATAAAAAAGAATGAAATCTTACCATTTGCAGCAATGTGAATAAAACTGAGGTCATTATGTTAGGTGAAATAATCAAAGCACAGAGAGATAAATATCACATGTTCTCTACTGTACGGGTTAAAAAAGTGGATCTCATGAATGATTGTTCTAGAGGCCGGGACAAAAGGGGGAATGAAAGATGAAGGGATAAAAGAGGAATATAAATGTATTTATTACACTAAAAAATATAAAAAAAACCACAATGTGTTCATGAGTTAAAACACTCAAAATTCCCAAGATATCAATTTTTCCAAAATTAATTTGCATAGTCAATACAATTTAAATCAATGTCTCAGTAGGATTTTTAGAAGAAATTTACAAAATGATTCTAAAATTCATATGGAAATGCAAAGGACCAAGAATAGTCAAAACAACTCTGAAAAGAACGATGAAGTTAGAAGGATAACATTACTTGATCTCAATATATTATGAAGCTATAGTAATTAAGGCATGTGGTATTAGTCAAAAGAGATCAGAAAAAATTTTTTTCTGGAATAGGTAGATAGTAAATATTTTAAGCTTTTCAAGACACACATGTCCTCTGTCACATTTCCTTCTTTTCATTCTTTCTTTATATGGAGTATTACTTTAGAAATATAAAAACCACCCTTAAGTCACAGGCCATACAAAAATAGGCCATGGTGCTGAAAAATTATAGAGACATGCAAAAATAAATGAATTTAATACATATTTATTATACATATATACATACATATATATTTCACTTCATATGTAAAAAAACTGAATCAAAACAAATCTGAGACTTAAATATAAAAGCTAACTTTATAACTTTTCCAGAATCAAATTTTGGGAAAACCTCATAGCCTTGGATTACAATAGTTTCTTATATATAAAACCAAAAGGATGATCCATAGAAATAAATTGATAAATTATATTTATCAAAATGTGAAACTTTTTGTAAGACACTGTTAAAAGTATACAAAGACAAAAAAATGAAAATAAAAGTATACAAAGACAAGTCACAAACTGAGAGTGTAAATATTTGCATATTGAATATATGATAAAGGTCTTATCATTCACTCCTGACATTCAATAATAAAGAATTCAATTTTTAAAAATAGGCAAAAGTTTTAAAGAGATAGCTTACCAAATAAGATACATAAATGGTTAAACACATAAAAAGATGTTCAACATCACTATTAATTAGTGAAATGCAATTCAAAACCACAATGAGATACCATTATACACCTATTGGAACAGCTAAAACAAAAAAGACTCACCATAACAAGTATTAGAGAAGATACGGAAATAGCAGAATCCTTTCCCTGCTGGTGGGTATTTAAAATAGTACAACCAATTTGGTTATTGCTTGGTAATTTCTTAAAATGTTTCACAAATACCTAGTACATAATCTAGCCAGTCTACTTCTAGGTGTTTACCCAAGAGAAAAGAATGAACATTGTACTTTTAATTATTATTATTATTTTATTCTCATGTTACTCAGGCTGGTCTTTAACACCTGGTCCTATGAATGCAAATTTTTAAAATTCAAATTTGAAAATTTTAGGATTTAGTTCTAATCTTCTGGCTAGAGTAGATAGCTGGTCCTAGCTATCTTCTCCTTGCAAGATACACACTTCAGTGTCTAACTCCAATATAATGATGGAAGCTCCTGCTAATGTTTTTCTAACTAAAGGTGGTGCCCATATGGCAAAAAGTGGTGAAAGAAGACTTTTGGCTTCCTTCCGGACTTCTTAAGGCTATTGTACAGGCAGAAAATAATAGGAAAGCCGTGGTCATATGAAATTACCCAGAAACTATCAAAAAGAAAGTCAATTAACAAGCAAAAAGAGGGCCAGTTTTAAAATCATGGGTGGGGGTATCAGCATTAAAAAACTATCAGTGATTTCACTAATCAAAAGTTAGTAAGTTCAGGAATTTTGAGGAAAGAAGGTTAATAACATCAATAAACAGAAAGCTCCATAATGTACAGGAATATGTACGCCTTGTTTACTAATGTATCCCTAACATCACACAGAAGGCACTTGAATAAAATGGTAACTGGATGAATGGGACATAAACAAAATCACTCAATTTTATGACTTAGGAATTTACTGATGACTTTATATTTTAAAAAAAAAATGTTTTAGTAGAAGACCAAAGTCAGTCTGCACTCGGCTCAGGGCTGAATAGCAGGCAAGGAGGTGTTTTGTGAACTTTAAAGTTCAAGAAACAAACAAAAAAATTTCCAATTAGGATTAAAGGTTTTAGATCAACCATATACTGTTCGTGAACTTCAGACACAGTTCAGACTATTTGGAAATATTTTAGTCCTTTGGGAATGCCATCATTAAAACCAGAAGTAAAGTACTAAAAGTCCAGCTATATCTATAAACATTTTAAAAACATATGCAACAAGTAAAATCTCTCCTCTTTCCTCTAGGGAGACATGTGTTCTTAGCTTGACTCCTGTTTCGAATTAGAAATGCTCTCCTCTCCTAAACTTACGATGATTTTGAAAAAGATTTTAAGATGAATTTCCTTGTAGGAGATTACAATAAATCATCCATATACCATAAAATTTAATTTGGAAGTACCAGGTATTAGCAAATTAAAATTTTAGGCACGTAGTCAACACAGGATTAGAAAGTCATTATGTTTCCATAGGTAACATTCTTATTCTTAGGATTAATAAAATTATTTTTGGAATGGATCTTGGAGGGAGGGAACTATAATGTTCATTAATACTTCCTCCTGTCAGACACAGACACACAAAGTAAACATGTAAACACAAAACCAGATGAGCCAAAATTTTTCAGCATACAGACATAAATTTCACAAAACAATTTAGCAATTTTTTTTCTTTCCTGAACAAAAATATTAACTTGCATCAATTGGATTTTTATTCTTCACATTTCCTATTCCATTAAGTAAATTCTGATGTAAACTTACTAAAACTGACTTTGAAAATTATTAGATCATCTAACAATTCCACCCCTAAACTTCAGTAAGTACATTGCTTCTAGTTAAAAAAAACAGATAAATAAAACATTCCTCAACAGGCATCTGACCAATGAATGAAAATCTCTTTTTCTTTAACCAAAAATCTCTCACAAAAATATATTTTTCCTGTCTTAGCTGGTTAAGTAGAAAGAGACAAAAGTTCATATTGTTTTAAATTTCTAGTCCCATTTGAAAAAAATCACTTTCCTCATATCTCAAAATTTTTATGACTAGTAATGTTTCTAGGATAACAGTTTTCTCCCATTAGTGCTCAACATCTCAGAGCAATGCAAAAGAGAGGCTAGCCTTCAACCTATCACCAGCCTGAACCCTACATGACTTAGGCTCTGACAGAGAACCACAAACACATAAGTCCTCAACCATTTGGTCTGCTTTGTGTCTAAAACGCCTCCTCATTCAATTATCTTTCAAATATGCTGGATTCCAAAGCCTTGCTGATGTTCCCATGATATTTAACACCTCTTCTCAACACTCTGTAATGTTCTTTTAAACACAGTAAGCGTGATTTAAAACCTGAAAACACTCTGTTCTTCAAGTGTTCTATGGTTGGTGGCATTTAAAATCCTGTCTTCATGTGCTATAATCAGAAGACTCCCTGTATCATATCTGATGCTCTTCCTATGTGGAAGGTAGAAATATTACCATTTATACAAGCTCATTACTAACCTAAGACACAGAGCTTGATTCCCATTTGGATTTTAATCAGTGGTATCTTGATAATACTTAACAACCAGAACCATGGGAAAAGATGTATATATGTACATATAGTTACAATAAATTTTACTGATACAAATTATGTGCAGCAAATAATTTACAAATAATAACAAAGCACATGATCAACTTTATTGTGAATTCCAACCAAATAGGCAACTGATGCTCACAGAAGGATTTGGATGAAATACATGGTACTCTTATATCCAAAGGCAACCTGAGGCACATTTGAAGAATGAGTGAAAATCTAATGTAAAATTTGGTTGCTATTTCATTTGAAAATAAAAGTGGAACAACTAAGATATGAACGACATGAATAATTTCATTCATTAAGGACTGCAGTACCCAACCCCCTGAGCAATGGACAGGTACCAGCCTGTTAGGAATCTGGCCACACATCAGGAGGTTAACAACACACAAGAAAGTGAAGCTTCATCTGTATTTATAGCAGTTCCCACTGTTTGCATCACAGCCTGAGCTCCACCTCCTGTTAGATCATCATTGGCATTAGATTCTCACAGGAGCACTAACTGCAAACTGCGCACGCAAAGGATATAGGGTGTGTGCTCCTTATGAGAATCTAATCCTCATGTTCTCAGGTACAGCTGAGGATATAAGCAACACACAAAACACTCTGGATGTCACTGTCTCCTATCAACCTTAGACCGAACCATCTAGTTGTAGAAAAATAAGCTCAATGTTCCCACTGATTCTGCATTACAGTGATTTATAGAATTATTTCATTATACATGTATATTATAATGTAATAATAATAAAAAAATAGTGTGTACAATAAAAGTAATGTGCTTGAATCATCCCTAAACCATCTAACACCCCTTCATCCCTCCATTCCATGGAAAAATTCTCTTCCATGAAAAGAGTCCCTGGTGCCATAAAGATTGGGGATCACAGTTGAAGGACATAAATAACATCTGTTGAGCTAAAAATTGTTTAAAATACAAAAATAAATTGCTTCATCTGTTTTTACTATCCACAATATACCAGATACAGATAAAAACACACTTTTAAATTTAATCTGTATTAAAAACATTTTCTCTATCACTTAAAGACTAGACAACCAACAAAATAAAGGAACAAGTTTAGATTTATACTCTGTTATGACTTGAATTTGTAACACCCAAAAAGCATGGATCAAGAATTACAGCCTAATGGTAAGTGTTTAGGGCATGAAGGTTCTACCCTCGTGGATGGATTGAAGCTGCTTTGAGTTCAAACTCTTTTGAGTATGCTCTCTAGCCAAGTAATATTTTCTGCCATGTTATAATACGGTAAGAAGGCACTCACCACATGCAGCCCCTTGATCCTGTACTTCCAGTCTCCATAAGCCAAATAAACTTCCATTATTCATACATTATCACTTTGTGGTATTCTGTTACAGTAGTACAAAACAAATTAAGACATGCTGCTTACCAATTTCTGTGGTGTAAATATTCTCACCATGTTTAATTATAACCTATTAAAGTGATGTCACTGAATGCAGAGTTAGGAAGAGAGGCTCAATAGTATCTCTACCATATAATATATGTATGTAACTCCTAGGTCATAGAGAATAGTAAAATGTAACAACTAATGAAGAAGTGATGAGTTCTGAAGAGTGATTACAATTAAGTCAATTAGAAAGTACAGATAAGTTTAGGTAATTTAAATTTATTTATTTATTTATTTATTTATGCCTTTGGTAGAGTGCTGTGGCATCACAGCTCACAACAACCTCAAACTCTTGGGCTTAAGGAATTCTCTTGCCTCAAGCCTCCAGGTAGCTGGGACTACAGGTCCCCACCACAATGTCCAGCTATTTTTTTGTTGTGGTTGTCATTGTTGTTAGGAGGTCCTGGCTGGAGTTTGAACCCGCCAACCCAGTGTATGTGGCCGGCACCCTAACCACTGAGCTCGGGCACCAAGCCAAGCAACTTAATTTTTAATAAAGGCTGTGTTTAACAACTACTTCACAAAATTCCTAAATATTCAACAACTGGTTCTTATAAGCTGTTAACAAGCCAGTTCCAGCACACCAAAGTGAAATGCTTTTTGTTTCTAAAGTGAGGTACTTGCCTCACTATCACTGGTAAGTGGTATTTGCTTGCTATTGTGTATACATAGAGCCATGCAGTCCACAAGGTCATTCACAGGCAAGCTGTCCCCTTGAGGGTTATGAATTTGCAGGAGGACTGGCAAACCGAACTTTCCTCCAGGCAAAGCTAACGAAGGCACCAACATTACATGTTTTCTACCAATTGAACCAAGAAGTTGAAGGAGGAAAATAGCAAAAAATAGTCCTGATACCAATACATTTTACTTTCTAATAGAGATAATATCTGGAAGATCTCTTAGATCCTACCCACAAATGCAATGAAAGCAGACCAGAATTTATACAAAAGATCACACAAGTTGAATATCACTAATAAAGTCAAAATTCTTCAACATCAAAGTCTTCTCAGTATATAACTAGATGCTTCCCTCACTTTCTCTACTTTCCCTACTACTTTGTTTCTTCTTTCCCACTTACTTCCTCCTTCTCTCCTTCCTTCTTTTCTTTCTTCCCTCCCTCAAGTGAGGGGATTTAATAGTGGGAAAGATTCAATTACTGTATCTTGACTATTCTTCCTCCCTATTAAAAAATATTATCCACATAGCCATAAAATGACACTAAAAATGAAAATGTGGCAGGTACAGCATGGTAGTCATAAAAGAAGAAAAAAATAACTGCCATGAGGAATAAAGAAACTTTACTTCATCAGGTTACAATAGCAGTAGTCTTCCCCACTTATCTATGGTTTTAGCTATCCTTGTCAATCATAGTCCAAAAAATAGTAAATGGAAATTTCCAGAAATAAACACTTCATAACTTTTAAATTGAACATTGTTCTGAGCAGTATGATGAAATCTTGTGCCATCTTCTCTGTCCCACCGAGGATGTAAACTGTCCCATATCCATGCTATCTATATGTCTACATGCCTGTTAGTCACTCACTAGCCGTCTCGGTCATCAGACTGACAAAATATAGTACAGAGTGGGTTCACTACTATCTACAGTTTTAGGCGTCCACTAGTGATCTTAAAACCTGTCCCCTGCAGATACGGGAAATTGCTTTAAGAACAAACCAGAGTCCTATGAAAGCAAACAAACATTCACTGACCACCTACCATATGTCTGACCCTCAATTCTGCCATAGGGAATGTGGTGATAAATGGGCCAAGATACTTGACCACCTGCCCAAGTATAAAACATCAAAGAATGAGACCTGGCAGATCCGCTGTCAATCTCAGCATTAAATCTTCCAGAGTTATGCTGAAATCAGATGACTACGTTAGGGTTCTAGTATTCTGAAGACAGGAAATATATTCCAGGCATCTACAGGTCTGCAGTTTAATTTAGCAGGGATGCCTGCATAGGAAGCACAAAAGTAGAAAGGAAACAATGTATAACTACCCAAGAGAGGAAAAATAATCCTGCTAGAGTGCAGCTTGACCTTTTCGACCGCTGGTGAAGTGTTGGCAGTTAGATGTGTACACAAAGAAAACAAAGGCACAGAGCTATTCTACATACATCGCCAATATATTAGAAATTCACAGGTATGATTTCTAATCACCTCTCAAGGGCTTTCATTATGAAACCAGGGTCAGTTAAGAAAAGACATTTGGTTGTGTCTATGTGTCCCAGTTGTTATTCAGCTTACTTTAAGCTCAATAAACACTTAACTGTTAGGCTTTATGAGATTATGAAGGTCTCCAACCAATCCCATAAAGACAACAGGCACAGATACACATATGGAGTGTGGTATACATCCAGTATTGCAACCATGCAAGCAGGGCAGGGTACTCAAAGCACACAAGTTGGGGTTTTACCAACTGTGAGGAGAGGTGGAACAGAACTTTTTCTCTGGGCCTGTATTTTATGAACTTTCAGAATTGGAAGTACCCATAAGAATCATCTCATCTAATCATGAGTCTAAGTTAATACTCTCTCACAACATTCCTGGAAGGTCAGCAACAGATGTCTATCATATTCCGAGTGACTCAGGCCCTCCAAATATAGCCTGTCCCCTTTTTGGACAGATCAAAATGTTAGAAAGTTCTTCTTTATATATTGGATCGATCTGCATCTTCTACCCACTGCTCTTCCCCGTGTCCTCTGGGACCCCCTAGAATAAGTCCAATTCCTCTTCTACATGACAGCCCTTTAAATAATTGAAGACAGTTATCTTCTATCCCTCCAGGCTAAATACCTACAGTTCTTTCAACCATTTCTAATAGGACATGATTCTGAGTCTCTTCACCCATCTGGATAACTTTCTCTGCATGCACTCTAATTGGAATATTCCCTTAGCTTTGTTCAAATAGGCTGCTATTCAACTATGTTTCATGATCCATATTTGTACTGTCAAAATACATTTTTAGCTCTGAACACAGATTTTACATCTGTCTATTTTCAATTTTTAGCTGTTAGATTTGAGCTACTGTTCTAACCTAAGACATTTTGGGATCTTATTCCTACTACCCAAAGTGTAAATGATCTCTCTCTACATCAGGCTACCCACGTATTAGTTTCATAAGTCAATGAAGTTAACAAACAAAACTCTGAACAAAAATGAATCAAGAGCGCAGCCTGTGATGTGCAACTACAGACCATTATTCATGTTCATGTAGTTATTCAACTGATTACAATTCTGCCTAACTAGAGTTAATTAAGTCTTCACTTAACATCATCAATAAGTTCTTGGAAACTAAGACTTTAAGTATAATGACATACAGCAAGTCCCAGAATGATGTCTTTTCATTCAACAACATTTTGTTATAATATTGATGAGAAAAAAAGATCGGTTTCCTTGGGTCATTTTGCTTAAAGTCGCAGCTTCCAAGAACATAGTGACAATGCTAAGTGAGGACTTATTATATACTATTATTAACTTTGGGCTTCTCTGTGTCCTCCATGTAGAGTTTGTGCAAGCCTTTGTAAAAGTACTTGCAGATGTTCAGGTACATGTTATTTAAGATAGTCTTTAAAAGCAGGGTTGGCAAACAATGGTCCATGGGCCAAATCAGCTTCAGGCCTATTTTTATAAATAAAATTTTATTGGAATATAGTCATGTCCATCCATTTACCTACTGTCTATGGCTGCTTTCATGCTACAATGGTAGAGTTGAGTAGATGGAACAGAGACAGTATAGTCCCACAAACCTAAAATATTTATTATTTGGCTACATATAGATGAAGTTTGTCAATCTCTTTTGTGAAGGAAAACTACATAGTGTGAAATAACATTTTAAGTGAAACTACACTGGTTCCCCGTAATGACAACTTCTTTTACCAAGCAAGCCCTCAGAAAGTATTCTTTAGTTAATATATTCTAGAATCTTTTCTGGATTGACATCAAACTAATTGGTCTATAGTTTCTAAAATTCACTTTCTTCTTCCTTATGAGTATCAAAAGTAATCATTTTTTTTGAATCTGTATCATATACTAAGGATACTGAATAGGTACCACCTTTTAGCAATGAATTCTATAGCATATATTGTTGTATCTGTATCTCCAGATCATATTTTCATAGAATAAACGTAGTTCACATATTCATAGCACACAAGTGGTATGCTAAAGGATCAAAGCAGGCAAGCAAAGAAATTGGAGAAAGCTGAAAGGAAATATAATCAGGATATAGAGATCAGTTCTGCACTAGAATATCCATCCCAAAGAGTCCAATATGCAAAGTCTAAATGGCTGGGCTAAACTCAAAGGTGACACTGATTCACACCCTCAAGCATCCAAAATTGTTTTAGGGGGCACAAGTAGTCAACAGCAGTTTCTGAGCTTTGTTGGCACTTGTTGCCAATGGAAAAGCAGTTTTTTTATGTCCAGCATGAGGTGAATTGTTTTGGATGAAGCTAGCTGCAACGTAGAAGCTGAAGGCAAAATATAGGTTATTCCCTTGGGGGAGAGATTGGCAAAGGTAAAGCTAAGGTGTCATCACCCCAAGGCAATAAAGTTGGAAATGAGATCTAATGACTAGACACATGTAGTAATAATTTGAAGGAAAGCCAAATGCTAAACTCAAAACAGTAGGTCAAATCCAGATACCATTAAATGAGTGAATTTCTAATACCTGCTAAGAATGGATCTAATTTGGAGATTGGCCATGTATGGTGGCTCATGTCTCTAATTCCAGCACTTTGGGAGGCCAAGGCCAGAGGATTGCTTAACCTTAGGACCTGGAGGTTACAGTGAGCTATAATTGCCTGAATTCTAGCTTGGGAGACAGAGCAAGGCTCTATCTATAAAAATATGAAAAAATAATAATTTAGAGATTGCTTAAGTCAAAACATCCAGGACAGTGTACATGCCGACTTCATTCCAGCAAAGCGACAAACTGAAAAACTCAGCTAAACCATAATCAATCTACAAATTTTGTAAGGATCCATAATATATTCAGTTGACAAACAATTCTGCCAAGTAGCTCTTCTACATGTTGATCGTGTCAACAAAATTAATTTGACATTTACAGCTATTTTGAGAATAAAATGCAGTTGCTTAAATTATTCTGTGGAAGCAACATGAGACAGAATTATTCAGTTGACAAAATCTAATTAGGTGTAAATTATTTCAGGTCACATGAATTATAAAACCTTTCAGAGGTAAGTATTTTAATTCAAAGTGGCTCAAAGTGCTGTAGAATATTAATAGGCCCACAGCCATTTGCAACTCTGCCACATTTCTGTCTCCAGGAGTGCACCCTGTTCCTCAAATACTGGCCTATGTCAGTGGTTTCCAACTGGTGTGCTGCAGCACACTGATGTGCTGTGAGACGATCTTAGGTGTGACATGAAAATGTTTAAAGATTATTAAATTATTTTCATAATAAGTTCAAAGCACAGAGAGTATATTTGTTTTCCCTCTTTGTTTTGATTAACATAATTTAAATGTGCCACAAAAGTTTAACTATAGGTGCAAGTGTGCTGTGATATTTTAAAAAGTGTGCTGTGACACTGGTCTAAATGGTAGTTCTTATCCTGCTTTTGTAGACCTTTAATCACATAAGGAGAAAGGAACAAAGGGAAGAAGAGAGAAGCTGGAAACTTAACACTATTCATATATTTTATTGAGATAACAATTCACATACTATATTAATTCATTTGTTTTTGACAGACAAAAATCAGCCTCCATTAGACAAATGAAGAAACTGAGGCTCAGAGAAATCATGCGATCCTGCCAAAAACACAATACTCATCTGTAGCGTAATATTGGAACATTAATGCAAAGCCAGTGAAATGTCCAATATTCAGAGGCTGACCTCTCCTTCTCAAGAATCTAGAAAACAAAAGCCATTTAGTCAATTCTAGACACAAATGCAGATATTTAGAGAAGACCTAAACAAAGATTGGAAACCTCTTTTCTACCAAGGATTATGGGTAAAATTAAGTAGGGAATGACAGTGGGCATTCCAAAAGAAGGAATACGCAAGTGTGGCGAGCATTACCTTTATCTCTTCACACCTGATTTTCTAGAACACTAGAAATTTTTTTTGTGTGTACAGACAGAGTCTCACTTTTTCCGCCCTTGGTGCAGTGCCATGGTGTCACACAGCTCACAGCAACCTCCAACTCCTGGGCTTAGGCGATTCTCTTGCCTCAGCCTCCGGAGCAGCCGAGCCACAATGCCTGGCTATTTTTTTGTTTTGCAGTTCAGCCAGCACCGGGTTTGAACCTGCCACCCTTGGCATATGGGGCCAGTGCCCTACTCGCTGAGCCACAGGCGCCACCCTAGAACACTAGAAATTTTAATGAAAATATCAATTTAAAACTATAACATCAGACTCACTTATGATTAGAACATTTATATATCAATTTACTTTTTTTGAAATGGGAGTAACGATATTTGTCTTTTTCAACCTCAGAGAGATAAAGGAGATAATGAACATGATCTTCTTGAAGAAAGGTACAAAGAAAATCCAAACAATGCTTCATAAAGCAAAGGGCAGCAATGCAGAAACATTCATTACAAAACAGTGTCACATTAGAGGTCAATCTATCTTAGTAATAAAAATGCCATTAACGGTCATTATTTGCATCTTTGCATAAAGGAGGCAGTGCCTAAGAAAAATAGAACCCTCTCTATTATTCTTTAAAATTATTCTTGTTTCGAATCTATGTTATTATCTCTCTGAAGTTAGTGCATTACTTTAATCTGGACCTTGGGACTATATAAGATCAATGGAGAAGAGGAGAAACCCATCTGTTCTGGAGTGACAGTTCCCTCTGTCTACTAGAGGACAACAGCTGTGAATGACCTAAACATCAAGTTCAAGTAATGTTATTATATTGCTTATATATATACATATACACACACACACACACACACACACACACAGTCACTCTACCAGCTAAAACAATGTGGTCCAGTATGAGCTGTGCAAAGGAAGAGAATAACTCAGTCTTCATGCTAGGCCTGCTAAGCTTTCTCTAATCCACACTATGGTTTTTATTCTAGAAAAACAATACTGTCATGATTATCTATAATAAGAAAGGAAGAACTAGCAGGGATCAAGGAGAAAAGGTAAGAGAGAAGAGAAATTAAAAAAGGAGAGCAGAAAAGAAGAAGAAAAATCATTTGTAACCATACAATCATGTCCACACTTTTGTCAGTGTTCTCTTCCATTTCTATAAGAATGAAAGACCGCCAAGTAATAGGGCCTGCAGAGTTTTCCCTTGGGCTACAGCCAAGGCCAGTAACCCTGCTATTAGAGACCTGCCAAGCTTTGTCAATGCAATCTGCTGAATGCCTTGAGTGACAAGCGATCAATATTCTCCACTCTCATGGGTCATCACAGGTGACACAGGCCTAAGTAATAAAACAGCCCTGGCTGCCTCCTCTAACTTAAATGCTTCCCCAGCCACAATATTTCTTTTTTGTCTAAACGCCTCTAGCTAAATTTCTCATAGATCGAACCATCTGATGGGGATAGAGATTCTGAAGAATTGCAATGTGTCTGAATGATGCTAGCTAGTGAAAGCTCAGTAGACTGGAGAAATAGGTTCAAATAAATCGAAAATGACTAGCTACAGAGTTGTAATCTGCCAGCATCAGACCCTGTAGCAATAAGCCAATATGAAAAAAAGCTTTCTGAAAACCAAGTACCACCGAGTCACCTGCTAAAGTGAGAACCCATTCCCCCCAACTACTGTCTTGATGATAGGCCCTTTCTCTTTGACCTCTGGTGGTGGGACAGGGGAGGGGAAAGAGGCAGGAGTTTCTCACATTGCAGAGAAGTCAACATTGTATGCTATGTATAATCAGGAACCATCAATCACTGTTTCCCAGAAATGAGGAAGACCCACAAAGGTGAGAGTGAAAGTGAAAGCATGAGGGTGTGCTGCCTGCTAGGACTCCAGACCAAGTACTACCATCTCCTTCTGCTTGGTTGACCAGGCTGCATATAAGTTTCCCTCCAGCCCTATAGAAAAGCAGCTATAGAGAAAAAGAAGAGCTGAGCAATGAGGTATTCATTTGTTGAAGACCCTAGGAGACCTTTTAGGCAGAATTCCCAAATGGAATTAGATTCCTAGACAGTGGTTTCTGAGTAGATCAAAGTAAAGTCAAGTCAATTGATCATTTAAACAAAATGGTGCGTTTATAGTAGACCATTGTGACCAGAAGAAACATAGAAAGGACTTAAGAATCCGTCCTTTTGACTCAGAGAAGCATTTAATTTTAGGTAATCTGTACTACTGAAAAACATTTTTTTTAAAGACTTCACTTTCTCAAGTCTTAAGGCTTTCTACTGCATGTAGTGAATTTCTGTCCCATTTAAATACTCATTTTTCGCATTTAAATAAAAATATGCATCCCCAGCACACATCAAATATCCCCTGAGTGCCACTAGGTTGACAATATAAGAGATCTAAATTTTCTCATCCTCTTCCTTTTAGGCACTTATGGCTATTGGAAGGCCCAGAACACCAAAAAACACAAAACCTTATTAAAATTGCAGCTGAAAACCAAAGCTTCCATCATCAAGTTTCACTTTAGAAATGTATGGAGTAAATAAAAAGAAAATGGAGAGGTTTATGATTTACATTCTTGGTCATACTGACTACTTTCACTTAATTTTTAACTGTACTTAAATTATTCTTCATTCTATATTTTTATTATAAAATAATTACAAAAATTGTCTACATTCCAAAAGCCATTTCAAACACTTTTCTCTTTTAACAGGATGATCCCCAAAGATGATTGAAAAGGTGTTAGCTGAACCAGCATATTTAATATTTTATACCCTGATTATTTGTTCATTAGAATTTGAAAAAAAGAGTAAAATAAAGTCATTAATAAGGCATCTCTTGACAGCTTGTTTTTTAAAAAAGGCCTTTGATAGAAAGTGAAAGAGAACTCTAAGAAAATTAAAACTGATTTTCATTCAAGATCATTCCCCACTGATAAGAATAATAGGCTTATTACACAGGAAGTAGCTAATCTGTACTAAGCAATGTCACTTGATAGATCCCCCAGAACAATATGGAATACAGAAGCATAACCTAGGAAAGGATTACTGGGATAGGTATTTATTGGTAACATGAAATCCTGGGCAATAAGGATTAATGACAAAGAATCTGATCTAACTGATCCTGTATTACATAGATAGAAATTAATGAAGAAGCTGTGGTCCTAAAAGACAAAATGATCAATAATTGAACACGTGATTGCATCTGTTAAGAGTGTCTGTAATCGTGCTTGGCACATCCTGGACTCTGTACCTCTTAGGGATAGTGACTCTAAAGTAAAAGTTGTCCAGCTCTTACATACCATGAAGAGCAGAGGCCTACCTCTGTCAGCTTAAAAGTCAGAGAGAGCATTATTCCATGTATGTCTCATAGCAAAGTAACTTCCCCAACCTCCACAGAGGTCAACTCTTGCCAATTCCTCCTAATTACTTGAAAGCCTTGATAAGCCTTGGTATCAGGTGGTCACATACTTAAAAGGGCCCAGTGACTTCACCTAGCCAGTCCCCCAAGGCTTTAGTAAACTATGTGGAAGTATTAAGATGCAAGTGACAGCCAAATGTCAGTGGTGAAAAGAAATCTCTAGTCCAGGATGACTGCATCAATCCTTCTGGATTATCAGTACTTATCAAAAGGTTTCAGACCGAGAATCCTATGTCTACAGAAAGTGCAGTTGCCCAAGGCAAAACAAGTGATCACTTGGATTTCACTTTGACATGTGTGAGCATTTGTCTTTGGTTAGTTAAGTACCTCAGCTTTGGTACAAAACTATGTCAGCCAAAGATCTAATGGCAAGTTGAAGTGTTTGCATCAATCACTTGGTTCCCACTGCCTTTCTTTTGTTAAGCTACATTCATTAAGCAAATGTTGTCATTTCCACTGTGAAGATACAGGACAATGTCCACACACAGAACAATGTGCCACTATGGTGTAATGTGTCAAAAGAAATACAAACTTCCTGTATGACATCCTTAAAAATAAAATATTTTATGATTATAAAATGTAACTCACTGTAGAAAATAAATCTACTATGTTCTTCTAATTAAAAGATCTGGGTGCACTTTCTTTCAGTTTTTGAATAATTCTTATTCTCACTCTTTTTCTATACATAATTCAAATATTACTGTCTGCACACAAATTTTAATAAAATTAACATATAGCAAAAAATTCCCCTCTAGTAAATATTATGTGTAACTGTTAATAACTGATGTAAAATATTCTAAAATATAAAAATAACAAATTAACAATGCATTGGCAAGATAGAGGGTATTTAGACTGTATGAAGTTTTTCTTCTCATCTGATTACTGTGTCAGAATAACGTCCTAGACAGAGAATTAAAAATATTAATGGCTTTTACCTGTTAAGAATCCGAACACTGAAAAAGTCTTTCCAGTAGTGTATAAATGTGACTGTCCCACTATATTTTTCCCAAAAGTTGTAGTCTCATTTCCATAAATCCTTGTTAATTAGAATATAGAAGTAGAAAATTGTACGTCCTATTACTTTTAATTGCATTTCTTTAACTATTATGTACACTGCATTCTTAGATATTTAATTTCTATCCTCATTCCAAACCAGACTTTACTGAATGACAGTGAACTGAGCTAACTTGATTTAGTGAAGTTAAAGCCCTCAAGCCTTCTGAAGAATTATTGTTTTAATGATTCTTTTTGGTTAAAAGGATGTAATCAGAAATGCATCGTAATAATCACACTGTACTTTTCACCTCTTTTTCCCCACTTAGAACTTTTTGTTGAAGAAATAATTCTCACTAAATGCTTAAGTGGGCTTGATGTATATCAAATCGGACACCATCACATAAACACCTCCTGATGGTGCCCTCACTTGGATGTTACCATACTCCAGAGTATACGCAAATCTGTATATAGCTTAGGTAGGGGGGAGTGGGAAAAGAAGGGACCTTGAAAAAGCTTAATCCCACAAAGTTTAAGTAAAAATTAGTAACTTAAGATTCTTAAAATTATTTACTGTGTTACAGATAAGATTTTAAAATGAAACTTTAGAAATAAGTCATAAAGATGATTGTTACAGACAAGAGGTACCCACTTTTTTTCATTTTCTCCATCAAAGATGACCTCGAACTTAAATACAGCATGGCCATAAAGTTCGCGTGCAATTTTAAACTGCAGGCCATTTTAAATAGCACACAAACTTTAAGGCCACCCTGTGTTTGTCTTGAGAGAGATGAAATTAAAAACTCTTTTAGAAAGGAAAAAAGCACCATTCATCTCCAATACAAAACACAAAGTATTTAAAATTAGCTCTTTTAAACATAATTTTGTAAGTAAAAATTTTATCTTTTATGATCATTATTAAGAAACTAGCCAAAAGTAAGTTAAAACTGTATTTCAAATGATTTATAGGTATATGCTTTTGATATAATAAATTAGAAGACATTGCACATGTGAATCTGAATGGTTGTTTTATAAAACTTCCAAAATCTTAGAGCAAAATCATTCACTATACTAATTTACTTCTTATCTAGCACCAACTAGTCCCATGGAATACAAACATCTGTCAGCAATTATCACTGCTAACACTCAACTAATCTTGTAAGGTTTAATTTTCTTCTCAGTCAAACTACAATCCATAAAAGAATCTAGCTGATAAAATTTTCATTTTTTCCCTTGAATTTTGATAGACAAAAAATAAATTAGACCGTCCTTTCATGTTAATTTAATGCAATGATTGAACCATTTAATTTCTTTTTTATCAGGGAGAGGCAGAGAAATAAAATATGAAATGGAATATATCACCAAAATGTATCTAGGGGATGGTTGGGGTGAACAGGAATAGCTGGTGCAGGTGGAAACAAATTTCAAAGGGTGATTTGTTCAGGTGCTAAGTTAGGGTGCTCTCTACATACAAATATAAAAATAACACTACCACTTCACATCTCTGTTTGCTCAATCACAAATCCATTTGTTTAGGCTCGGCACCTGTGGCTCAACAAGTTAAGGCGCCAGCCACATACATCTGAGCTGGCAGGTTCAAATCCAGCTCGGGCCTGCCAAACAACAGTGATGGCTGCAACCAAAAAATGGCCGGGCGTTGTGGCGGGCGCCTGTAGTCCCAGCTACTTGGGAGGCAGGAGACTCTCTTGAGCCCAGGAATTGGAGGTTGCTGTGAGCTGTGATGCCACAGCACTCTATCCAGGGTGACAGCTTGAGGCTCTGTCTCAAACAAACAAACAAACAAAAAGCCAAATCCCATTTGTTTAATTGTTTCATCATTCAATTCATATGTCAATTACTCAACAACTGATAAGCTCCTACTATTGGCTCTGGGGTTTTAAATATATATATAAGGTTAAATCTTAGATGAGAAAGACATGAACCCACAGACAAAGTAATTACCTAATATCTGGGAGAGATAGGAGCAGAGGATAAAGCAATTCATAATACCACCAACTTAAAATCACATAGTTTTGGAGGACTAATAAGTGCCCTATGTTAGAATTCTGGGCTCCAAGGCAAAATTTCACAAGGGAACTTCTTCCATATGATAACTCTTAAAAAGATTTTCAGCATTTATTTAACACCAAATTATAAATAGGAGTGGAAGCAATGGCTAATGCCAAACATTTCCCACTTGGAAGCTTCTGTTTGAGTAAAGGAAACCTAGGCCTTAGCCTTGGTCCTGAGGAATGATCAACTTTTCAGCAAATGACACAGAGTAGTACTGCTAGTGGTGGACAGTAAAGACAAACCACTTTTGTTCCAAGACCTAAAGGAAGCCATTGTGTAATCTCTGTTTGCTGGATTTGTGTTGCTTCTATTATCAGTTCAAGGAGCTATTTCTGGAGCTGACCCTTGTATAAAAGGTGGGATGAGCTGAGCTTTTCTGCTGATTAGAGCAAGCAGCAGAGCAAAGGGTAAACCTCTCTGAGTAGATGGGTCAGAATACATAGACACTGATTCAGATTTAGCTGACAGCGCCAGGCACAGCTTTTCTCGTCTCCCCTGTTACTACTAAATCAGCATGGTATACACGAGCCCTTGACAGAGGACAGACAAATGGGACTCACTAAAAGGATAAAGTATGTCCTGGTAAAGCACAGATGTTGCACATGGTTCAAATCCTTCATTCTTTAAGCTAAAGATGCTTTGTTGAAAGCCCCATCCATGCGGGACTAGCCATGGCTCTTCTGTAGTAAAATGACGCCTTCTAGTCTGAGCCTGAAAAAACAAACTGTGCTAATTCTAAGAATTTAGAACTCAGCAATTAAAAGGGATACTTTTGCCTCTCCCTCTACTCTCTGGTGCCAAAGGAAAAAAAAATCAATGAAAAAATTAGGAAGATGCTATCCAAGTCAATGTCATTACTCAATGTAGGGTAATTTGTGGTTTGAGGCCATCCTGACAATCATTCACAACAAACTGGAAAGTAGAAGAAATGTAACCCAGCAGGATCATTGGCTCTTTTGATTGATGTTCTTTTCTAGTTTTACAAACACACTCAAAGAAATAAAGAGGACCAAATAAAAAACTCTGACAAAATGATTAAAATGAATATTGCCACTGGTGTGCTGACACACATGTAAGACCTTATATACACAATGTGTGTGTTTCCTTTACAGGACACTTTCCCTATGTGCCATCCAAAAAACTCTACAGAGTTTCAATGAGGAAACCAAGGCTGAAGAGAAGTTAGGTAACTTGCCCATGACCACACAGCTAGTAAGTAAAAAATCGGAATTCTAACTTTGTTTGGGTTTAAGATCCTAGAACATAGTCCTTCATCACTCTGGAATACGGAAATAACATCCCATTAAGTGTGTAAATGGATTTCTATGTATCAAATCCCATTTAAATACAACAGAGTAACTTGCCATTTAAAGACTCCTTAGAGTGAACCACTTTGAAGTGGGGGAGGAACCCAAGAAACTATCAGCAATGTGAATAATGATCATTTAATTTGTTTATCTTATAAATTCAGAATTTTTTTTGGTGATATCTGATGAAAACAGGCTTACCTGGCTTTGGCGCCCATAGCACAGTGGTTATGGCCAGCTAAAACAACAATGACAACTGCAATAAAAAAATAGCTGGGCATCTGCTACTAGGGAGACTGAGGCAAGAGAATCGCCTAAGCCCAGGAATTGGAGGTTGCTGTGAGCTGTGTGATGCCATGGCACTCTACCGAGATTCTGTCTCTACAAAAAAAAAACAAAAAAAAACAAACATAGTTGGGCATTGTGGCAGGTGCCTGTGGTCCCAGCTACTTGGGAGGCTGAGGCAAAAGAATTGCTTAGGCCCAAGAATTTGATGTTGCTGTGAGTTTTGACCCCACGGC
This sequence comes from Arctocebus calabarensis, assembly GCA_963573935.1. Taxonomy (NCBI): domain Eukaryota; kingdom Metazoa; phylum Chordata; class Mammalia; order Primates; family Lorisidae; genus Arctocebus; species Arctocebus calabarensis. Next base: position 29,497 of record CAUYON010015724.1, read on the forward strand.
ACTCTACCAAGGGCAGCATAGTGAAACTGTCTCAAAAAAAGAAAAAGAAAAAAAAGAAAACAGGCCTGCCTGCAAATGCTGTGGTGTGACTATCAGCATCCATTACACTGTGGGCGGATGGTGGGTAGCCTGCCTTACACTCTGAAGAAAAGCCTGTAACTGTCAGAACTCCCACATATAAAACAAGGCTCAAAAATGCTCACTTAGCAGTTTACAATTCATGCAAAATTATCTGGAGGTCACTATACCTCCTTAACAGAAAGACACCTCTTCCCTTCAAGGAAAGAAGATAATATACCCACTTGCCAAATGACCTTATAAGGAAGACTGGAAAAGGTGGTCTGGAAAGTAGCACTATATACTAGCAGGAAGGGAGCTGAGGCCTAAGTCTTATGACACCTAGTACACAACTCGGTTCCTCTCCAAATTCTACCCAGGTTTACTTTAATAATTGACCTTTCAACCTAAACAACAGAGTTTATCTAACTCTTCCCTAACACAGTAAAGTGAGGCAAGTATCAATTTGATTAAATCTTACAACCAGCTATTATATAGATTTCAACAAAGAATTTAGGAACATGCTTAACAAGAGACAGATGGGCTATAATTTACAAATGTCATAATGAGAATAAATGTCACTAGAATGAAGAAACCATCTTAGGAAATGAAATTAGAAACTGTGATCACCTCCATTCAACACAGTATTGAAAGTCCTAGTAACAGCAATCATGCAAGAAAAAGAAATGAAGGGCATCCAAATGAGGAAAGAGAAGGTCAAATTATCTCTGCTCATGGTAGATATTTCTAGAAAACTCTAAGGAAGCCACCAAAAGACTCCTGGAATTGATAAATAAATTCAGCAAAGTCTCAGATTATAAAAATTGATATACAGAAATCAGTAGCATTTCTGTGTACTAATAGCAGTCAAGCAGAGAGTCAAATGAAGGATTCAATACCATCCACAATAGTTTAAAAAAAATACTTAGAAACATACCAAGAAGGTGAAAAGAAATTGAAGATGGCACAAGAAAGTGGAAAAACATTCCCTGCCATGGATTGGCAGAATCAACATCATTAACATGTGCATATTGCCCGAAGTAATTTATAGATTCAACATAATCTTCATTAAAATACCAATGGTATTTCACAGATCTAGAAAAAAAAAATAAACCTAAGCTTCATTTGGAAGTAAAAGAGAGCCTGAATAGCCAAAACAATCTTAAGGAAAAAAGAATAGATCTGGAGGCTTCCCATTACTTGCCATTTAATTATACTACAAGGCTACAGTAACCAAAACTGCATGGTACTGGTATAAGAGTAGAGGTGACCAACAGAATACAACAAAAGAGTCCAAAAATAAGACTATTCACAACCAAATGATCTTTGACAAAGCAGACAATAATATACACTGGGGAAAGGAAGCCCTATTCAATAAATGATGCTGAGACAACTGGATAGCCAATTAGATGAAGAAGAATGAAATAGGATACCTATCTCTCACCACACACAAAAATGAATTCAGGATCGATTAAAGACTTAAACGTAAGGGATGAAGCCATAGAATTTCCAGAAAAAAATGTAGGAACAAATCTTTTAGACAACTTTTAGGCAAAGAATTTATGACCACAAAGGAAAATATAGCTACACAAAAATAAATGGGATTTAATCAAATTAAAGGTGCTAACCAACAAAGGAAATAATCAACAGTGAATAGACAACCTACAGTATGGGAGAAAATATTTGCAAACTATCCACAAGGGACTGATATCTAGAATCTACTAAGAAACCAAACAAAAAAGAAAGATAAAAACAATCAACCCCATCAAAAAAGTGGCAAACGACATAAACAGAACATTTTCAAAAGATAGACAAATGGCCAACAAACACATGAGAAATGTTTCTATTAATGTTTCACATCACCAATCATCAGAAAAATGCTAAACTACCATCTTATCCTTATTAGAATGGCCATTATATAAAAATAAAAGTAATAATGATAATAATAATAATGCTGGCATGGATGCAGAGAAAAAGGAAATGAAGTCATCTTATCAAAAAGTCATCTGCAATCGAATGTTTATTGCAGTACAATTCAAAATTGCGAAGATGTGGAATCAACCTAAGTAATTCATAAGTGGATAAAGAAAACGTGGCAGATAGTACATACTATGGAGTACTATTCAGCCATAACAAAGGATGAAATAATGTTATTTGTAACAACATGAGGGGAACTGGAGACCATCCTAAATGAAGTATATCAGGAATTAAAAACCCAAAAACCTATGTTCTCATTAATAAGTGGGAGCTAACAGATAGGCATCTATGGACACAAACTGTTATAAAAAAAGAAACCAAGACGAGAGGAGAATAGGAGGATGAGTATGGAATAAAAACTTACCTACGGGGTACAAGGGACACTATTCTAGTGATAGGCATTCCAAAATCCAACCACTTGTGCCCTCTTAATTGATATTTTGAAAGTTTTTAAAAATCCATTTAATGAGACTTAAAAATTTATAAGGCCTAACTTAACCTTTGCCTTACACGGCCTTAGGTCATATCTTATTACCACATATGCACATGGAATATTTCAAATGAGAAGTAAAGGCGTTTTCTTATATAAAAGGAAAGTTTGTGAGCAAAATTAAGGACGAAAAAACTCCTGAATTCCACCTACAAGCCTGCTCCAAGTTAAGCTCACAAAATAAAAAGCTAACCCATTAAGAAGTTTCTTTAGCCAAACCACAATATTAAAATTATTAAGTATCCCATGTTTATACAATATTTAGCAGAGTAATACCCTAAGTATCTTTTCTTATTTATTTTACAGTAATAATCTTGTCAACCTCTTATTACTGGAAAAGCTACCAGTAGTCAGGGATAACACTTTTTCGAAACATAATGACCTATTTCCTTTATTTATTTTGGTCACAATGTCCCATTTTCTTCCTCTGTCTTAAAAATTTAATAGGAAGTTTTAATTAATTTAATATTTTAATACAAACCTAACACCTCTTCTTTCCTCCTCAAGAGGAATATTAAAATACTTAACCTGTTTAAATTCATGGAAAGAAAATGCCAGAACCAGGAATGAGGTTATTTTGCTCTTGAAGAATAAGGAACTACCACTGACTGAGGCACGCTGCTGGGGACTTAACCATAGATGACTTCACTTAACAACAGATCACACCAGAAAGTATTGTCTCCATTTTACACATAAACAAGCACCCAATATTTCCAATACTAATACCTCTCAGTATGAACAATAATGGACCATTAAGAGGCCATCTACTCTGACCATTTGCCTCTAATAAGTGCTGGATCCAGATAAAATCCAAAAAGAATCAGGATCCTCATTTTACAGATGAAACAAAGGAAGGTATGGAGATGCCAAGAGACAGGCTCAGGGTCACAAAGTTTGTTAAGAAAGCTCCAAGAAATGGAAAAACCCGATTTCCTACCATTCTGCTATGCTTGCTTCCCTAGACCATTCAGCCTGGATCCAAGCAGAACACCTACCTCAGTCAGGGAGACAGGGAAAGCAGCACAGGGAACACAAAGGTGGAGTAAGGAAAGAACTGGGTGCTGCCAACTACATATCCTCTCGTGGCCTGCCAAGATTTAAAGAGGTCAGAGTTTAGAGATTCAGAGATTCTGAATTGAAGCTTCCCTATGCTACTTCTTAAACGACTCTTTTTTTCTCATGTATAAGATATTATAATATTTCATGTGTACTTCTTAGGGATGAGATAAAGATTACATGAGCTATTATTTGTAAAATTTGCATTACAAAGTGAGTGGTCAATAAATAGTAGCTAGTAATATAATAGTCTCCCCTTTTCAATAAGCCCTTAACATTTCCCTCCCTCATTCCCTAACACTTTTTTTTATTTATTTACTTTTTTAGAGACAGAGTCTCACTTTATCATCCTTGGCGTCACAGCGCACAGCAACCTCCAACGCCTGGGTTAGGCGATTTTCTTCTCTCAGCCTCCCACAGGCACCTGCCCCAATGCCCGGCTATTTTTTGTTGCAGTTTGGCCTGGGATGAGTTCAAACCTGCCACCCTTGGTATAGGGGGCCAGTGCCCTACCCACTGAGCCACAGGCACTGCCCCCCCAATGTCTTTAGATGGGTGGTTCTAACAACACAGATTGCTAGCACCACTCAAGAGTTTCTGGGGCAGAATCCATGAATTTGCATATCTAACAAGTCCTCAGATAAAGCTGAGAACATTTGCTTTGATAGTTTTCTCCTCTGGTTTAGAATCTCTCCACTTTGAGAAGCACAGATTCCTTTTTACTTGCCCTTATACAATATTCTTCTTTCTACTTAGTACTTCTTTGACTAAGTGAAATTTAAAGCTCTTTCCTCAAATATAAGAGGTGAAGCACAAGAAAGTGAGACTGTATAAAAATATTTTTAAAAATTTAACCCCTAGTTTAATGTTGTTATAACCTGTATGCCCCAAAAGTCAAAAAAGGAGTTTTATGTTCTGTAGAACGTTAACTTTTACAGAGGAAATGGCCTAGAATATCAGAACAGAAGGTGCCATTCTGGAATGCTTCTCTTTTTCATTATAGGAAAACCTCATTAACTTGCACTAGTCATAGAGAAAATTAGTCTGAACCGGTAAACAATTAAATATTGCTTAATACATGCCATTTTATTACTTTTAGGTCAGTTATTTGGAACTAAGCAAGGTCAAGAGAAGGCTCAGCTAGCTGCTCAAATAAGTGGGTGACTCTAATCATCACTTCCTACTTTAAAAATCTAGCATGGCTCCGTAAGTTCTCACTAAAGAAGTTTATCTTCTTTAACTCAGCATTAAAGGAGCCAAAAGCCTACCATCTAAAATGGTCCTACCTTTCCCATGAACTCCCATCAGACAGAGGATTACATACTGCACCAGCCACAGCAGACTGTACTACTCCAAGTGTTCCAATCCATCCATCCATTAAAGGCCTTATTCAGATGCCACCTGTTTCATACAGCATTTCCAGATGCCCAAGTTTCATATCATTCTTGAAATAACTATATTACATTGAGAAATATGAAATTTTTAAAAAGTAATGCAAATATTAATATCTCTACACAGAAACCCATACACAAATGTTTATAGCAATGTTTTTCAGTAACTGCCAAAACTTGAAAGCCACCAAGATGTCCTTCAGCAGGTAAACAGAAAAATAAACTATAGCACACCCCGACAATAGAGTATTATTCGGTGTTAACAAGAAATGAGCTATCAAGCCATTACAAGACATAGAGGAAAGTAAAATGCATATTACTAAGTTAAAAAAGCCCATCTGAAAAGCTACATGTAGGTAGTATGACTCCAACTGTATGACAGTCTGGGAAAGGCAAAACTATAAAGATCAGTAGTTGCCAATGGGTAGGGAAGAGTGGAGAAGGAGGGAGGGAGGAGGAGGTAGGACATAGGGGATTTTAAGGGCAATGAAACTATTCTGTATGATATAATAGTGAGTACAAGTCATTTAATACCTTTGTCAGAGCCCACAGAAAGCACAATACCAAGAAGGAATCCTAATGAAAACTGTGAAGCTGAGCGATTATGACATGTCAACGTGGGCTCGTCACTCAATTACAACCAATACACCACTCTGCACCTAAAACTATTCTAAAAAATAGTCTATCAAAATATATACACACTTTTATATTAAAAATATTTTATATAAAAGTGATACACACTTTTCTGACAAGAATCTAAAGATACCACAATCATAACTAAATCCTCCATAAACTAATTATACTTAATAAGGAAAGATAGGAAGATAGGTACTCAGTAAGATTTTGTGATTCAAGTTAGTTTAAAAAGAAAAAAAACAACATGTGTAGCAGTAGATAAACACAGGCATGTTTACTCCTGAAAGACAAAATATAACTTTTTCTTCCATGTAATAGTCTTTACAATAATTTTAAGAAATTTTTTCAAGCTCCTTTCTAATCATGATAAAAATTGACTACAAATGCCTCCTAGAGTTCACATAATGCTATTTTCGGGGGAGAGGGGATACTTAGAAACCTACTTTTCTTTTAGTATCTTTCAGAAAAATTTAACAGAAAATCTAGATTTTTTTTTTTTTTTTTTATGAATTCTCAACGCTTCTCTCAAATGATAGAATAAGACCACAGATGACTTTGCAAAACTCCAGACTGCAGAGATTATAGGACAAAGTCAGATTGGTTACTGCACACAGCCAGTTCCATGTCATTTTTAAGTGAACAACAAGCATGGCAACATTATGGGATTTTTAGAATATGCCTCTCAAACCACAAGGTTAAAAAAAAGAGAGAGAGAAAGACAAAATCAAACTGGACTGAATGGCTTACATAAGTTTCATTCGTGCCTAGTTTGAAAAAAAATCTTTCATTTGGAAATCATTCCAAAATATAGGAGGTACTGACACTAACAGAAGCCAATCCAATGAAATGTGTTTTCTTTGCTTTATTCCCATGATTAAATGTCTTTTAAAAGTCCTTTTGTCAATATACATGTATCACACCCTTACCATCTGAACCCTTAAAATTTTGTTAACTTTTTGGACATTGGAGAAACTAAGAGGGAAAAAGCTAACAGTAATAGTAACATTTTGAGTGCTATCAGGTCTTTAACATGCATCATCTCCCAAGGACACCTTCCCTATTATGCTGGCAGATAAACTTCATAACATGGTACAGGAGAACAGAGGGTCTAGGGACCCTGGAGAGCTTTGAAAAGAGAAGCAGAAAACAGAGCTACCATTTGGAGAGTGGATTTTGTGCTTTAGCTTCTAATCAATAAAGTGGGCCAATCACTTACCCCACATGAATTATTTTTTGAGGAATAAACTAGATAATATGATAGAATACCTGAAATAGTGACATACCAAGGTGGACGATCCCCTCGTATTTTTATTTATTTTTATTTTTGAGACAGAGCCTCAAGCCGTCACCCTAGAGAGAGTGCCGTGGCATCACAGCTCACACCAACCTCCAATTCCTGGGCTCAAGCGAGTCTCCTGCCTCTGCCTCCCAAGTAGCTGGGAGTAGAGGCGCCCGTCACAACACCTGGCCATTTTTTGGTTGCAGCCGTCATTATTGATTGGCGGGTCGGGCTGGATTCGAACCCGCCAGCTCAGGTGTACGTGGTTGGCACCTTAGCCCGTTGAGCCACAGGCGCCGAGCCCTTGTATTTTTAGTCATTGGTTCAGGATAGAACCTAACACTTCTCTGAGAAGTTGATAGACATCTAAGAAGTGTTTCAAGACTTGCCACTCCATTATTCTACATACAAATACCAAGTAGGTCAGTTTGTATTAATACTTCTGATAATCTCCACCACTAACTAAGCAGGTTCTTCCTGCTCTTCAACTTCTTCTATATTCAAAGTTCTGGCATCCTTAATCATTATTTGAATATTTCCTGGTAAATGACATGCAAATAAAATGAGCAGCAAAAGGACAAGCTTAAGCACAAGTTCAAGCAGAAATCACTGGTGAACTATAGCAGATGAACAGATTTCAAGAAACCTGCTTTGTGTGCTATTCAGGAGGCCACAGTATCAACACTAAAGCGCAGCAAACTTTAAAGACATTGCCCTTGAGAGAAGAAAATCCAAACCATCCATGTGTAAGGGTTTTTTAAATAAGAGCAAGTATTTGAGTCATGTATAATATGTAAGAAATAATGTCAGGAGAAAATGTTTACAACAGTCATAATTAAAATCATAGGACTAGGATGTAAGAACAGGGTAAGTCTGTAACTCTAGTCCTAACCATGCTTAGCAATAGCACCTTATTTCCAAATGTGTAAAACATGTCCTTACCCACCTCAAAGTCAAATATCTCAAATTGTGTCAACCAAGGACTCATTCATCCTGACCTTTATCTGGCAATCTATCTTTGGCAGTGGTCCAGACCATGCCTCTACAGGTAGATGGATGCTCTTGTATAATCTCACTCACACAGTCACAGTCACCAAGCCTACCTTTAAAATACTCCTTTTAATATTCTGTTCCTAATGCTCAAGGAGTTAATGCAGACTAAAAGGGAATCCTCTGTTTAGTTCTAGTAATAATTAATAGCCTAGTCCCCCTACCTGCCAAATCTGTACTCTTCACTAACATTTTTCGAAACATAGAATTTCACTGAGCACTTATCACCGCCCAGGTTGTGGGCCTGGGCACTGAAGATAACAGCACACAACAAGTGATAAGAAATTCTTACATTTCAATGACAGAAAGAAACAGACAGAGACAGAAACAAGTATTAAGAGACAAGTGTTATGCAGGTAGTAAACTGTTTGAATGAGATGAAGGAGGTACGCATGGAAATCCCTTCAGAGCAGCCTTTAAACTTAGTAAAGGTGCACCACTTTGAGGCATAAGAATAACAACTGTAAAGATTCTAAGATGGAAAGGAACTTGGCTCATGTGACTAAGATTCTGTTACCATATACATAATAGTCATCAGAATCCCAGATTTTTGGTAACTCTTTGGATACACAGAAAAACTAGAGGGAGAAGGCTAAAAGAACCCATCTTAGTACCTATGTCCACCTTCAAAACCTCCAAGACTAGTGGTGTAAACACTGTTTAATCTTTAGAGGCAAAAATTGCTTTTATGTCTCCTGGAATTAGATGACTGACCACAGCTTCTCTCTGGGAACTAGAAAAAGCTAAAGATCTCCAGCACATTGGTAACCTATGACTTTGAGTATTCTCAGAATAACACTATAATGGATTAGGAAAATAAGGACTTCATTGTCAAGTTCTATGAGGCTTGTTAATCAAATCTAGAATTTAAAAAAATTATAAAAATCATGACTTTGAACAGGAAAACAATTTTTTAAATAAGATGTGTTTACATAATCTTGCTGGTGTTTTTAAGTGAATTGAAGTAGAAGAATGGCTAAAGTTAGAGACAAGTACCAATCCCATTAAAAAAGAAAGGAAATATGGTATATTGACAGAAGGAAGAGAAGCAGTAGAAGGGGAAGAGTTAAGGAGGAAGAGGAGAAGGAAAAGGAAGAGTGTCAAATAGTGAGGTTATAACTATTAGGTTCCCTAGAAGAAAGATTGGAAGGGCTACGTAAGTCCCCTACTGAGAGAAGTCAGAGAAATCTTCCACTGAATTTTCCAGTTGTTTGATTATAATTAGTGAATAGTTCTGCAAACTAAAACTATGAAGCTTAGGCTTATGATTTTGTAATACATGGGTCATTACAAAAATTTTGAGATCCACAAAAATCAAAAAATGTAAAATTCACGTAGACAGAAATAAAAGAAAGCCTCCCAGCTTTACTAATAAGTTGACCAAGTTGAAAACTTGCATACGTGAACCACAAAGGATGCTGCAAACTCTGTTTCTTGGAAGAGAAATAATGGACCATAAGACACACAGTCTGTCTCAAAATCTTAGTATGTATCATTGATTTTGATTAATTCCAAACAAGAGTCTAGACAAATTTACCAAAGGAGTCCTTTTTGTATATTAGAAAAAGAACTGGTGATCTCAGGAGTCAGCCTGGGTTCACCAAAAATTTGTCAGAAAAATCACATTCACTTTTTGCTTTCCTTTTATTAAATAACCAGTATACCAGGAGCTTTCAATAAACCCTGCATATGTACAAATGCCCCATTCTTTGTGGAAGAAAGGATACACAAGCAGGGAAATCTAATTTGGTGAAATGCCATAATAAATGATGCTAATTAATGAGGTTATGGTCTATCTAGTAGCAGCCCAAAAAGGCAAGAAAGGACGAGGGGAGGAGAGAGAGGAAAGAAAAGCAAGTAAAAGTGGACAAGAGAGTGGGAAAGAGAAGACAGAAGGGGCCAAATAAAGGAGACAAGAATTTTAAAGCAAATTAATAATGCCAACTCAAAAGAGAGAGAGAGGGAGAGAATGTGGAGTTAATGTGCCAAGCAATACAGTAGGCCCCAGCCATATATAAAGACTCAGATTTAAATTAGAATAAAACTCAAAATTCAGTTCCTCAGTCACACTAGTCATATATCAGTTACATATGCAGCTGGCTACTGAATTGAACAGTGCACACAGAGAACATTTCCATCATTGCAGATAGTTCTATGGGACAACACTAAGTGGGGAAAGAAAGCTATTTTTCTGGTTTTCATGACTGCCATAGTTTCCTGTATATGAGTATCATGTAAGTTTTATCTTTTTTCTTTCACTGGAAGTTCGGGAACATCATGTAATTATATCACAAAAGGACACAGAATTCCTATTTTGCTAATTTTGTCATCTGATTTCCAGCTTCTGATTATGAGAAAGCACCTAAAATGGTGGTTGCCACAGGTGGACAGCCATAGCTACAAAAAAAAATGCTGAAATTTTAAATGACAAAGAAGAGGCATTATTTGGTTTGAATTTTATAGAACATTACTATTTGTTTTGGTTACCTGGGCAAGGTATGAAGCAAGGTGGCTGCACAGGAAAGCTATTAAAAACAAGGAAATACCCAAGAATGGGATCGTGGGTTTTATTTGTTGTTATTTATAATTTCTCGCGCTTTATATTATGACATATGCATTGGTTCATAATATATAAATATGTATTGATTATATGTATATTAACTGATTATAACTTTCTAAAAAGCAGATATTTCTATATCCTTTGAAGCAAATAGCATAGTGCTGGTTGCAGAGTAAGTAAGCAAATTAATATAAGGTATGATAGAAAAATATCACTCTAGCTATCCTAGGCCATTTCTGTCACAAAATCATTTTTCTTGACTATCTTTTCGAGTATTATCTCACAAAAGCATGTTGGCCTTGAAGATAAGCATCCTAGACTGTAATCCTGGCTGTGACTCACAATGTTTATACAGCTGCCCAAGACTATCAGATTTACAACATGGGAGTCATTGGGGGAATAGTTGATGGTGTGGATAGGATGGTAGCTAAAGAAACCAGTTTACAGAACGTCAGTATATACATTATAAGCTTCTCAGAATCTGCCCGTACTGCCTTCACTCTATTCCCAACTGACTCTACAGGCTGAGTCTCAGACCTAAATAACTAAGATGCCCCAAGATCACCCTGGAAGGAGGGAAACCAGACAAACTTGTTTAAAAAAAAAAATTCTTTACAGATAATTATTTTATTTCAGGTACCTAGGTAAGTTAACTCATACTTTTGGTCATTTAATGGCCAAGATTGGGTAAAAATATATAGGTGTTCATGTAACAGCCATGAATGGGTCAAAATTTGAGTTCCTAAGTATACACTTTCTAAAAATCTGATGCTATCACAGATCCTTTTCAATTGGAAAGAGTTTCCTAGCTACCTTGTAAATATTTCAGGTCCTTATTGTCTTACTTTGGATAATTCTTCATTCTATTCCCACATCAAAATTAATATCTATACCCAGTAATGTGGGAGGCTGAAGCAGGAAAATGGCTTGAATCCAGAAGTTTGAGGCTACAGTGAGCGAAGATTGCAACACTGAACCCCAGCCTGGGTGACAGAAGGAGATGCCATCTCTTTACAAAAAAAACTCATAATAAAAATCAATCTCTACAGGACCTTTATTTCAAACATAATACTTATACTCATTCATGTATATATATAAGAAACAAGAAAAATTAAAAGTATGTCCAAGAAACGTAAGTACCAAGTATACTACATATAACCCACCCCAATTTTGAAAATTAGACGATTTACAAGGAATTAAGAATTCAACATTTGTTTTCAAAGAATTTTAAATACTTAATGTCACTTTTTCATTTTACAGAATAAATTAAGATTTTAAAAAGAAAAATAAAAAAGGAATCTAAGAGAAACAGTGTATTTATATCTCTTATACGAGGCAGTATCACATAATAAAAACAATATGAACTTTAGAGATACACAGGATTTAGTTAAAATTCCAACTAAACCACTAACCAACTTCATGAGTAGGGATATAGTTAGCTTACAGAATTTTTAGTGCAAATTAGAAAAATCTGTCTCTGCTGGGCAATCATAACCTTCACCTGATACCTCAGCCAGTCACCTCCACGCAGTGAACAACCTATACAACTCTATGCAGTAACTTTAAATATGTATTACTTCGGAAAAACCTATTTAAGCTTCAGTCACCTCATTTCTAAAATGGATACACAAGAATGGAAAACCAAGTATCCAATGTACTCAATACTCATATGAAGCCAATAGCCAAACTAGTACACACCCACACAAGAGGAAAAACTCAGTAAATAAAGAAATAAAATAAAATAGATACAATACTATCTTGCACTCCACTGGGTTGTGAAAAAGATTAAACAGTGTAAAAGAAACACAGCACCTTGCTTGGAAACTGGAGAATAAGGACCAGGAGCTAGGATGTTAGTTGTCACTCCATCCTTCCCCTCAGTCAGTCTTCTGTGTGATCAATATACCAGGAACTTATTATCAGTAATGAATTATACTCAGCCATTGAAAGCAGCTGTTTTCTAGGATTTAACCATCGCCTAGGAGTTGGATGGTGACAAACCAGTTATGTCTTAGGATCACTGTTTCTGTCTCACTGCATCACATAATACTAATCATTTAACCTTTATCACCTCTGTTCCATTTTTCCCTAAATTGACTACTTGCTGGGACCATATATTGCGGTGGGACATGGGACAATAGTTTTAAATTTCACTCCATGAATTCCATATGAAAATTCTTCTAAATCCACCCAATGACTATATGGGCCAAACAGAATCTCACACAAACCCCAAACCCTAACTACTCCATGATATTCAATCACTTCTACTCTGGAAACAAATCTCAATTCTTTTTTCCTAAATTAAAAACTCGCTTTAAAGAAAAGAAATATTAAACTACTCCATAAATATAACAAACCACACTTAAATCTTGGTTTCAATAAATATTTCTTGCCTAAGGCTATTAGATTCCACAAGTGAATTTTTAAGTTTGCCAGCCAAACAGTATATTTATTTTTACTGTGATACGTTTTCTATGGCTTGATGTTCGCCCATTTCTTTTTGATGCTTAGGGAAAGGGGAAGTCAGTTCAGAAACATGTTATAGATTTATTCAGGAGACAAAAGCACTCAAGAAGATCACCATTTCATCACTAAAATAGTTTAGGCCTTAAGACAATAATATCAAATGGTCGAGAATGAGAGAAAGGCAAGCAATAATTACTATGCAATGAGAAATAAGTACTAATGAAAGGAAATATGTACAGAATCTCCTGAGCTCAAGGATGGAGTTACCAGCAGGGCTGTGGGGGTTCCAGAACCGGGTAGTTAAAGGAAATCCTATTGTTTGTTAAGAGGACAAAGAGGAGCACAACCTGGCGAACACAGGAAATAGTATGTGAGGTATAAAGGAGATACCAAAGAGTAGGGGAAGGAAAGGACAACAAATTGCTGGGGACATGGTGAATGCACGGTGCATGGGAGAGAACAGCAGTAACTTGTGTAAAGGAGATGGAAACAGTAAAGAGAAAACCCCCTAAAGGGCCTTCTACGGCGGCGTACTGAGGTATTTGGAAATCCTCCAGAAGCATAACAGAAAGGCTTGTAATCTTATATCATTAAGGAGATAAGAATAATCTTACCTACCTCCTTTGCCTTAAACTATCACCTTTTGACCACAACTACCCCAAGCATACTCTAGACCAATACTCCCCAGTATACCAGACCCAAAATGCCAACTGTATACTCAACAGTTTATTTACCATGTCTTCCTGGAAGTATAATAGCTCCCTCAAATTTAAGAGGTCTTACGTCAAGCTTTTTACCAAATTTTCAAGCCTGCTCTATTCTGGAAAATCAAGTGAGAATCATTATCCTCTATTCTTCCCTCTCACATCTCCACACATAAAAGTTGGGGAATTTGCCTTAAAATGTCTCAAATGCTGCCCATCTCTCACCCCTTCATCTATACACCACTCTTTAGTGGTGCATCTCACCACATCCTGACTAGATGCTGAAAGTCTCTTGGATTCTCTCTGTGCCTTTATGCCACCCAAGCCAATACGTCAGCAGGAGTGATTTCTCCAAACAACAAAGCCAAACTCTCCAATCACTTCCTGGTGCCAAAGCCTCTGTGGGCTCCTGCTGCTTACCTAGTAAAATGGAAAAGTCAAACTTGACAGCGTGCTTATGAGGTTTTCTTCAGCTTCTTTATATCCTAAAACCTGGTTCAGCTTTATATTAAAGCTACTTCATATTACAAGGGCAAAATGAAAAGATATAAATGAGTAAAAATTTACAAGTGAGGTATCTCTGCAGTATCACCATCCTCTACTATAATATCTTAGTGTGTATCCTTTGTGAACTCTTTGAGAGTTAGTATTCTGCCAGGAAGATTTTAAGTTCAAAAAATTGACCAGTGAATGATATTTATTTATTTATTTATTTATTTAGAGATAGAGTCTCACCATGTGGCCCTTGGTAGAATGCCATGGTGTCACAGCTCACAGCAACCTCAAACTGTTGGGCCTAAGCGATTCTCTTGCCTCAGCCTCCCAAGTAGGTGGGCCCACAGGTGCCCACCACAATGCCCGGCTGTTTTTTTGTTGTTGTCGTTGTTGCTTAGCAGGCCCCAGTTGGGTTTGAAACCACCAGCCCTGGTACATGTAGCTGACACCCTAACCACTGAGCAATAGGCACCAAGCCACCAGTGAATGACTTTTAAAAGCTAAGTAAAAGAAGTTCCTGATCAATTCACGTGACTTTTTGTTAAAAACAAAAACTGTTTTACATAGGATATAAAAGCAGTGCTGGCCTACATACGATTTTTGAAAATAAGTTTCTTATTACGAACTATACTGGACCCTAAAAAAATTCTTCCACAGAAGATTCTCATCGTACACCCATCACAAACATCAATTGCACCATGACAAACTTATGTCATAGATGACCCACAAACTGCTCATCAGCATAAGAAACTTCTTCTAGAGTACTATTTAGGGTCTTATCCAGATAACTTCAATTTAGCCAAACAAAAACCAACTGGCTTACAGGTTAGCTAGCCCTGGAGAGTATACATTGGAATGACAAATTCAACTTGTATTTAAATGCATGTATATGCATTGACCTATAATTCTCAGAATTCTGAGGACAATTTAGCATAGTCACTCTCTGATACAAGATTATGAGGATATAATCAGGATATAACAAATACAAAGAGAGTATCCAAAGCCTCACAACTGCTGACTAATATAGCTTGTGACAGAGAAACATGATAAAAAGACATACAGTACTATTGAATTATGTCAAGTAATTCAATTGATTTAATGTAAAAGTACCACAAATTTCATTTTATAGAGTGTTCTAATCATTTACCAATAAATGAGCTCATTTTGTTTGTTTGCTTTCCTATTTGTTGCTTATTGCTTCTAAGTTTCAAAAGAAGTATCCTATTCAAAGTCAATGCTTCCATTTCCTATATTCCAAAAGAGTATAGGTTTGAATAACCTATCAAAGTTGTACATATTTTAACAAGATGATCATAATAACACAAATATTTGATACTATAATA